>APFE030928088.1:157185-171161 GCA_000404065.3 Pinus taeda | reverse complement strand
TGATCAAAGTAGGCTCATGAACCAATCCATTATATCAAAATGATACCCAATGGCAATACATAGTCAACTGTCATACATGATCAAAGACTCAAAACAAAAAACACATAACCAAGGAAGCTAGAAATGGCCTCTACAACAAAAGTAAATTGTGACCAGACTCCAGTACTAGTACTACAGCTACTGGCTACTAGCTACTGCCAGAGGAGCCAAGATCATGTCGATCAATCTTTGGATCATCATCAGAGTCAGACAGGGGGCCCCATGGCTCCTCCTCATCATCATCATCTCCAACTGCAGTTGTAGAAGTGGTACCACTAGTAGGCTGTGCAACTGCAGCAGATGCAAGTTGAGATAGAGTAGATATGCCACTGCGCTTCTATCGTGGTTGAGCAGAGGAAGCACCTACAACTGGAGTCCTTGCTGGCTGTGAGACTGAGCCTGGTGGATTGGGATCTGCATTCAACTGAACAACATGTTCAAGTTCAACTAATGTCTCGATATCTAAATCTAAATCAAGATCCTCATCAGGATCAAACTCTGTTAGACGACTCTCCACTACCCAATCTGATGTTGGATCAATGTCTTCCAACACAATGGGATCTGAATCAGGTCTTTTGTTCAGCAAATGGTTTCGTCTGAGACGGAGGTTGTATTGGACATAAACTAGATCATTTAGTTGTTTTTGATCCAAACGGTTTCTCTTCTTTGTGTTACTTGGGAGCAGGAGCGACATTTTCAAAAGCTCCTGGTTTGGGAGCGAATCCCAGAGGAGTTCGACAACCAATGTTACTAACATCAAGGTACATAGAGGGATTGGTGTTCTTGATTAAATACGAGTTCCATACCCTAATACATGACAAAATTCAATGGAAGCATTGCAATCCTCCAATCCTAAAATCCTGAAAAACTGATAAGTCTGCTGTATTTTGAATGAAATCTAAAATTCTACTTTCTCCATATGAAATCCAATGAGGCCAAAACCACTCTCAAACATCCTGAGTCATTTCATGGTAATGTTAAAAATTTAAGTAAAACGATGAAAATGAAGATTAAGGAGAATGTCACTTTTACTTAAAATTTCATTAAACTAATGTTAAATTGTTGTTTTAGTGGGTTACGGGCCACTGTTTGTGACTCGGCCGAGTCAGTACGGGAAACGGCCGAGTTGCTGAGTCGGCCAACCGAGCCGTTTTTTGTACCGAGTCACTCCGAAGGGCAATGGAATGGACCAACTCGGCTGTTTCCGTTTCGAAACGGCCGTTTTTTAAAACTATGGTTGGAACCACTCTCAAACATCCTTAGAGCTCAATCCCCTATCCCTGTTTTTCAAAATGAGGGTAAACTGACCCAAAAAAATATGGATATAAAACATTATTGGGATCAACTAGGCGATACTTTTCTGACTCATTATATACCGAAAAAAGATTGTGATATTTTAAAATATCATGACAATATCGTTTCAAGGAAAATATTGCGATACTTTTGGTTTAAGGTAAATCTTAAAACATATCATTATATGATCATTATATCACCAATGACTGTAACTATGATTAAAATCATTGTGGAAAGACCCACTTGTAATAAATTTATCCAATGTGAAAACATTTATAGGCCTGGGGGACATTACAAGCGGTTCTTAGAAAGATTCTCCAAAATAGCTTATCCCGTCATATCTCTGCAAATGCAAAAGGAAGATGTTTGAATGGACAGTGATATGAGGAAAGGTTCCAATCACTGAAGAATCTTCTCACTAGTGCACCTATTTGGAAGATAGCATATCCTCATAAGGATCTTGTAGCATCCACAAATGCTTGCATTGAAGGAATTGCTGAAATTTTATACGTAATGGACATATCATATACTATGGATCTCGAACATTGAAATAGCATGAAGCCAACTATCCTACACATGACTTGGAGCTCATTGCAATAGTGCATGCTTTAAAAATGTGGAGGCACTACCTTATTGTCAAAAAAGTTGAGCTATGAATAGTCAGCGATAACTTGAAGTATCTGTTACCCATCCAAATACATGGGTAACCCTTGGAGAAATTTCTTCTCCCGCACAGCAGCTTGCCAAATGTGGCTATTGATTATATTGAATAATTGTTGATGTAACCTTTGGACAGATTATTATTGTCTGGTACTGGCAAGGTACCAGCGAACCCTGTCGTCCTTCACTTAAGTGTGTCAGGATGGACCCAAGCTTATTCCTGGGACTACAGTCCGTAAAAAGACGAGTTCCCAGTTTTTTTTAAAAAGTCATTATAAGTCATGCACATATTTATTCCTGATATGACGAAGCATACCTAAAGGCCTGAAATTATACTTTGCCCAAAAGAACTACTGGTCAATCGTGATAATACACCACGGATACCATTACATAAGTCCCTGAAGGGTAACGGTAGAAAGACTATTGAGGGTTAAGAAAACTAACCAGTGACACTAGTTTTGTTATCCCTGGAGAGAAATTGGAATTAGAACAAATGTTTAACTAGGAAACACTTCTTATTCAAACTTCTTGATAATGTGAAATGTCATCGATGAGAAATGCAAAGAAGTGGTGGACAAGATTACATGTTAAAGCAGAATACCCTCTAAAAAGTGTTATCTTATTTTTTGGAATAAAATCTTCAAATAATCCATAAATTTCTTATGGTAAAGTTTTGCCGTATATTCTTGGTCCCAAATCCAGCATATCCACCGTGCTTTAATAGGCGCGTATTTATGCCTATGTTTCGTCCCCTTTAAAGTAATAAATAGCTACTGTTCTTGTGGACCAGGTATACCAAAGAGCAGGAAATTATGCGAAGCTCTGATATGCACACTGCAATGCTTCTGGCTTTTAACTATGAGTACTTAAAAGAGAGATGAGAAATGCCAAGCTTATAACAATATTGACACCATGTACATGCAGCATCTTCTTGCAACAAGTAGTATTATTGAATGAGGAACAAAGATAACAGATCATAGAGCACTATTGCTTTAAAAACAAAGTAATAAAAACCAATAGATCAGTCTGAGAGGACAAAAACCGAAACCGGAAAGGGAAAAAAATTGAAGAAACCTTCTTAAGATCCCTTTTATCTCTGATCTCCCGTGCAGGTACCTACTTACTATTTCCAGATCCAGCAGTAATTCCCACTCTAATCAAATAACAAGACCAAAATACCTTAATTATGCAGGCAATGTCCAACCATGGTAATAAAAAAGCAACTGAAATGAAACTCAACATATTGGCATGATCGAAAAAGTTCAACTTTCAGAGGAAGCAAGGTCCCGGTCAACGAATCTAACGAAGGAATAACCTTAAAAACAGATAGGATGATTTGTAGCAGATGGGCATGATGAAATCGTGTCGTTCAAACAAAAAAAAATATGAATTTCAGCAGATAGGCATTGTTAAAACGTGTTCATAAATCAAGAAGAACTACTTTCAGCAGCCGAGCAATGTGAGAAAACGGTGATCCAGAGAGGGAAATACAAAAATACCCATCAATGAAGCCTCCAGAAGATGGGTCCGCATGAGAATCTGATCCGTTGGAGTTATGGCACCCATCTTAACGGATCGTCTCTGAATCTTGAGGATACTTGTGATACTAGACGCCAAGATTACAAGCATTGTACCTCCAAGTGTCTTGACCATGGCCGGACCCTTGCCTGTTTTAACCTGATCAAGAATCTTGATGATCAGCTTTCTCAAGGGAGGAATATTTGTCATCAGAAACAGAGCCAATGCTCCCTGTGCAAAGACTAGAGTAAACAATAATTGAATCATGTTGTTTCACCACTGTGAATCTAAATCCCCAAGCGGTACTACCCCTGCTGCCCCTGCTGTGCGAACCTTCTCAGAGGGATCTTTCCAAAACCCAGCAGCCAAATCCCGTTTTAAGGTACTGGAGACTTTAGAGTAGCTTTTCGAACTCTTCAATATGTGCTGTCAAAGCAACCAATGCGCATAAGATAAAAGTTGAGAATTGGTGTGTGTCTGAACTCTTTCTGTCAACTTTTCTGCTACATTCTTGTCTGAACACCTCTGAGATCCTAACGGTTCCTCAAACCCACGCCCACGTAACCAAAGATAGTTGTACTCAAGTTTGACTAGTCTGATCGTGCCAGCAATTGTCCAGTGTGTGTGAGAAATCTGCAGTGGAGGACGGAAAAATAATTAAATATGGGAGAAGCGGTAGACAGATCGAATATGATTATAATTCTGGACTTCAACATCATAAAAAGGGTAGAGAGGGTCCATCACTGCAACCACAATTCCAACGCCAATGCCTTAGCGGCCATGCCACCGCGGATGCCCCAAAGTACGGAGGTTTTAATTCTTATTGTCTTCAAATTAACTTATTCTGATTTCACAGTAATGAACAAGGATTATGTCGCCTACGGGTTGAGATGCTTTCTAAACTATATTCTCCATTCCTTCCTTGGAACTTCGAGTCAATCTTCGTTAAGCACCTTACCGGCATTTGAAGTTGTTACACATAAAAATACAAAATTTAGCGTGTCGGTTAAGTTATTACACATACAAATATAAAATTTAGCGTGTCGGTAACAACGCGTCAGTTTACTTAGCTTAATTGATTGACTTTTTTTCTTAATTATGTTATTAGGTTACATAATTTGAGATATGATTTTGATTTTTTATTGTTTAAATAAGTAAATAAATCTAATATCTAAATAAATAGAAATTTTGAATTTATATATCAAAATAAATTTCAATCATTTTTTTTGTTTTTTAAATTGACCAAAAGTTTAAGAGAAAAAAGCAAAAATAATAAATACTATTAAATCAAATAATTAATTACTAATTTTTTTATAAATAGATAAAAATTTATTAACTTAACTACTGCCTATATATATACTCAATATTAATATTAATTCGAAAATGGAGTCTATTGATTACGGATGTTATAATGGCGTTCCTCGCGCACCAACGTGCCAAAACACTTTTATATCAAGTTAGTTGTTAGTGTGATTGAAGTGTAGATAATGTTGCACTCATGGTCGTCTTTGAGTTGGATATCATAACTTATTTTTAAAAGTCATATTTTATAAATAAATTTAACATTTTAAAAAAAAATTGGTACACTTAAAGTATGTAAATTATACACCAATAAATTTATAATTTTAACTAATTTTTATTAAATTTGAGACAAAACTAACTAAAAATATATATTTTAAAAATTAAAAGTAAAAAATAATTATTAATTAAAAATATATAAAAAAGATATACATATAAATTCTAATGGGTGACATTAAGGGAAAGGTGGGAGTAGGTCGAGGGTGTTAATGCCCTAACATGCATTATTAATGGTTAACTTGTATGAGGAGATTGATTCACCTGGCACGCGTCTAATGAACATTCTAAAGGATGTTGGCTTTATAATTATCATCTGCTCAGTTCAGGTTTTCATTTGTGTGTTTCGGGAAATGATGGAGGTGGTTGTGGTGGATGGTAGTGTATCTAAGGCATAGGGTGGCCCTCTCTCGGCCACACCATGCTCATTGGGATCAATCTATTTCGCGTTGGTTCGAGCTTCAGAAGCAAAGTGTGGCGTTGGTTCTAGCGAAGATTCTGCAAGGAAATGTTTGGGAACTTGGTCTAGTGTGGAAAGAAAAGATTCATGACTGGTTGTGGCACAGTAAGTGTTAACACTGGAAAATCGTACACCTGCTAGTACAATCCATAAGACATTAAAAGTGTCTAGCAAAATGCACAAGGGGGCAATTTTCCAGCCGAATACATTATAAAGATTCAAAAAATCAAAGGTTCTCCTAAGGTCCAAAGTTTATAAAGGAAATCAATTAAGGTCGCACGTATATTTCTTCGATAAACGCGCGCGCTGCATATCATCAAAAAAGTCACACGGTTGCAGAAAAGGTGACTCAGCAGTCTGGGACCACTTCACACACTTGGAGTTGATTTCTTAATATGAGGTCGACCAAGTACAGCCGAATTCGAGTCGCTTTGGAGAAGTACAGCCCTCAATGGAATCCTCTTATCTTACTCATGTGTATTTATCATACATGTACCAAGAGAGGGAAGAGGGATTGAAAAAACTCTATATAAAGATGCCATGGGAGAGCCAAAAGAAGAGACATTGTTATGCTGGCCAAATTGCTTGTAAGCAAACCACCATTTCATTATTGAACTAAGGAAGTGAAGAGCACTAACATGTTGGCCAAATTGCTTATAAGCAACCCAACATCTTAGTGAGTGAAGAACAATGCACCCTTTAGAGAGTCTTCACACTTCTTTGAGAGAGAGGAGAAACTTGCAAAGAGATTGAGGAAAAGAAACATCCTTGTTGGGGATTATTGAGCTCCTTAGCTCAAGGAATTCTCTTCAAGTGTTCTAGTATTCTGATTGTATTCAACCTTTACGACCAGTAATCAATAAAGGGAGATTTTTCCATATATTATTGATGTGTTTGCTCCATTTAGCATTGTTATGTTCATGCACCTCTTTGTTTAAGTTTATGTTTTTGTATGCACTGTATCCATTATTTACAATGTTGTGTTTACTTAAGTTTGTCCAAAAACACCAATTTGGATTGTGATCCTTTGCAGTATAACATTCCACTGCTTAGGGGGTGTTTTTTGGTACACTTGTGCTCCAAAAACACTACAACAAGAATCTCGACCATACTGATCTCTTTTCATTAATCTAGAGATTGTTTGCAGGACCTCATCTCTGTTATCACTCGGAACTTTTCCCTATAAGTTATTAGAAGAAAGAAAGGACCCAGGTAACCACAAACCAACTTTTAAGCATAGGCTATAGCCAACCTATAGCTCAGAGAGGGCTCTCTCTATATGATTTAGCTTTGTTTGCCAGGATTTTAGGCTAGTTCTAAATGTTCAGGGGGGTTTTTGATTTGTATTGAAGATTGGATGGTGGAATCCTTAAAACAGATGGATAGAATGATGTCTATGGAGTCAACAGAAGGGCAATAGAACTGGAATTAACTCACTAAAGGGAGTGTTCAAAGGGAAAGCTAGCAGAGTACAGTGCAAATCTTTGGGTCAGATGGGTGAAATGGTCTTAACCAGGGTGAGAGAGCAATTAAGAATTCTCAGACCGGGATTAAAACGAGGAACAGGGGGTAATCGGAAACAAAGGGCAATTAAGAATCTGTTGCTATAGATTACAGAGAGACAACCTAAACTAAGGAGCAATTAAGAATTCCTTAACTCAGATAATCAGTAGAAAACATTTAAATGCATAACAATTAAAACAGAGTGCAATTAAGCAAATTCTGAGATATCATTCCATATTATACCATTCAGGTTCAAATATACATTAAAGATTGTGGAAAAACTTTAAGAAAGATAACAACAACATGAGAAAATACTTGTCTGCACTTCGCTCTACACATGAATCCTGTGAAATATCTTGTCTTTATTCATCAATCCAGCTTGTTGGTCCAGTCAGTGATACAATAGCTTTACAGTCTTTTGATCAAGAAGTCTATAGAAATGTCTAAGAATCCACCCTACATACTTCGAATTGTGAAGTATTTATACAAAAATTATTACAAAATATCTCAAACTAACTTGAGATTTAATCTAGGAAATACAAATATCTTCTTGCAAGAAGATAGAGACAGTTATTGAACTGTTTTCATGTTGTCCCTTTTATTGTGGTGTTGTTGGCCTTTATAGTTTGTGTTGTAGCCCTTTATGTTGGTTGGTTGTTATGGTCTTTTACACTGGAATCTTCTTTAATTTTTAACTTTCACCTGATACTCTTTGACACTGATACACTTTGGCATGCTGACCTGTTTTCATCTGTTTACCTAGTTATTCTACTTTTACTGTACAGTAACCTTTTTACTGTAAATTTCTTACAGTAAATCAGTCATCTTTTCCCACCATTTATCATCAGGTAACTTGGCATTCATCATTCGCCTATATATCTCATCAGCCTCGATATACTTGGCAAACTTGGGCTTGGTGATGAACAAGTGTTTTATCTCATGCTTGAGAAAAAACAAGTTCTCAAATGTATTATACAAAACTTTGCCTGTTAGCAGTGCTTTTATTGCTGAAGTGCTAGCTTGTTCTTTAGCCAACTGCTTGAGTCTCTTATCATAGTCCTATTGTGTCATAAGTTTGTCATTAATAACCAATGGACTGGGCAATCCTTTCTCCCTCAAAATTTGGAACTTAGCCATGAATCTAGCAATGGCTACCTGCATGTTCTGGCACTTTTCTTCCAAGTTTAGCATTAGGTTTCTCTTGGAAAGGACCTTCCTTATTTCCAAGATGGTTTCAGTTATGTCTCTATATCCAGCTCATGAAGCTCATACTTGTTTTTGTTGTTAAGGAAGTAGATGAGTCTATTGGCATCCTCAGGCATGTCTCCCAATTCCTCCTTGACTTTTTGGATAGCTTCTGTAGCTATCTTTATCAATTCTGTCTGCTCAAAAATAACTTGAATAGATGGCCAAATATCCTTGACAGAGTCAATGATATTGGCCCATAATAGTTTCTTGGCTTGTCCAAGGGATTTCTCCAATGTTAGGTCTTTCTCCATAGCTTCGACTCTTTCACTCATTCTATTGGCCTTTTTTGCCTCTTCCTTTTGCATAATTTGGGCAAGTTTGTAGTCAGTTTCTAAACTTGCCACCGTTTCTCTTAGTTGTTCATTTTTGTAGCCTGGATTGACATTTCATTCATGGCTATGATTAATCTGTTTGCCTCTTCTCCTGATGTACCTACTGTTGTAGACTCTGTCGTGACTGGCAATGATGTGGCAAGTGGAGTTGTAGGTGCTAGTGAAGTTGCTAGTGTGGAAGGGACTGTTGTAGATACTGTTGGGATGACATTTGTCGATGTAGTGGCAAGATCACTTTGCTTCAATTGAATTAAAGTGTCTAACTCCTTCTTTGTCTCCCTTAACTGATCATTAAGTTTTAGGACCAATTCCATCAACTCTTCATGTTCGGTTTGGCTCCCTAAGACCTCCTGTGTTTGGGGATGTTGCAGCTGAGGTATCTTCAGTTGTTTCTTCAGTGCAGCAATGTCATCATTTTTCTGCTTTATCAGTTGTTTTGTGGCCTTAATATCTTTAGGATCATGTCCCAACTCAATAACTAAGTCTTCCAAAGACTTAATCCTAGTATCCTTGGCCTGTGAGGAGGCCTTCTGATCTGAATTAGATCCATAAAAGGCTGTCAAAAAACCATGACTGTATCAGGACGAAACAAATCCTTAAAGAATCCAAAATAACATCAAAAACACCCTGAACCAATGGCAATGGCAGCCAGTGTGGAACGACGAGGACCTAGGTCAAAGCGCGCTGACCGAGGCCCATGGAGATTGCGCAGGAGGTCAAAGTAGCCCCTGGGAGCCCTGGATCGGGAAAAGGAGGTGATTTTCAATGTGCGATTAGCGCTGGGCAAATAGGGCCAAAATGGAGGAGCCTTAAGAACTCGGTCGCGTTGGGAGCCGGAGAATTGCAGGCGGAGAAACGAAAAGTGTTAACGTACGAAGGTGGGACCCGCGCTCTCGAAAACCCGCGGTATTGATCCGGGCGCCCTCAAGTGGTAAACGGTTTTGGAGAAAGCGAATCGATCCCACTCAATGATCGACACGTGGTGGCGGAGGTGAGAGAAAACCACCGTTGATCACGCGTTATCGGTCGAGCAAGTCAACTGCGCGGGACGTGCATATGACGTTGGATCTGGAGGAGCCCAGATCGGACGGCTGAGATTGCGCCCGATGGAGGAAGCGGTATCGACAGGGAATTAAACCACATTCTAAAGGGATTTGGAATCTGTTTGACTGCCATGGTGGAGGAAGAACACATCCACGATGTAACTGAAGAAACGAACCGACGAACAGGCTGGTGCTGTTCAGATGAGGACACATGGCCACTCCCTGAGCGTTCATGCTGACGCCGAACAGGGAACTCCAAGTGCAGTTGCAGAAGGCGAATCGACAGAGGTGGAAGAGGAACCAAACAGGCACAGAAACGAATGGCTAAATGCCATGAATAAAGACATAACACACAGTCAAGTCGAAGTGAAGTCCGAGAGACGAGGGAAAAAAAGACCAAAATCCCGAGAGGAGGACGGAATACACAGAGAAGAAGACAGTAAAGTAAGAGAAAAGCAGGACGAGACAGAGGCCGAGCTGACGCAGCGACAGCATCGGGCACCACCAAGCTTGAGAGATTCGAGCCGCCCCATAAAGGGATCTATGTGGGCTGAGCACCATATTGGGCTCTTACCACTGTAGACTAGAAGGTTGCAAAGCTGGTGGGAAGAAGAGACTGTGTACTCTAGTGGCTTGGGGAATCCAAGAACCACCCTGTTAAGCAAAACCTGCTTCAGGAGAACTCACATTGAGTCCCTGCATTGTAATTCTCTACTTAAAGACACAATAAAACAAGGCCACCACTGAAAGCTGGACCGGAGACGTAACCCTGGAGAATAGGGTGAACTCCTCATTAAAATTGCTTGTGTCTTTGTGGTTGCTTGTTGTATTTCTCTGTTGTCTTTCCATTTAAATGTCTGTGTATTGGCAATATGATCGATCCGTTTCTTAAAAAACATAGAACACACACCAGCACATGAGTCTGTAATACCTTTTGTTTAATAAATCTTCAACTGATGTCACTCATAGGGTGATTATCAGATCACCTTCTCTAACTGAAACTGTGCCGAGATATTATTCAATGAGTTTTGTAGCTGAGGGGCAGCTATGGCTTTACCTGTAAGGATGGAGTATATCATCTCTCCAACCTGTTTACGTAGTTCTATTTGGTATATGGGATGAATATCCTTTGTCAATACTTCAAAGTCAACCCTCTTGAAGTCTGATGATGTCTTGGGCTGTTGTGTTGTAGGTTTGATAAAGGACATTTTAAGCTTTCCCTCCTTGATGTCAAAAGCTGACATCAGGCTTGTTTGATTTGTGGCAGTGATTTTTAGATATTGAGCATATGTCTGAGCTTTGAGCTTCTCATTCCTGATTTTAATGTCTTTGTACCTATCTTTTATATCCTTATCCTTATCAGCAAGACTACTGAACGAGGATACTTCTACACTTAGTTGTCTTTCCAAAATATGGGTCTGTGATGTAGATGGCCCTTGTGTTTCCTTAGATAGAGTTGTGCCTTTACTTTTGTCTAGCTCGGTATCAGTTATTTCTACTGAGCCTTCTGTGTCTTCTTGCTCTGTAACAGGATTTAGCCTAGGTATTTTGGGGTTCTTTTCCTCATTCTGAGGAGTCTGCATGATAGGAGGGGTGCTCATGGCTGGCTCTTGCTGTTCAGGTACTTGCAGAAATGAGCTCTCATCAAACTGTCTTTCTAAGTCACATAAGGCATTCTCTACATCTACCTTTGTACTGTCTCTGTCTACAAGAGTGTTTTCCACCCACTCAGATTTATTTACATGTTTTTCTATCTCTGGTATGGGGTGGTGAATAGAAGGTCCCAACTTGGCCTTCTTTCTCAATCTGGTCATAAATTCTTGAGGGTCATACCTCCACATAAAACTCTGTTGGAACTTCATTTGCTGCAAAATTTGGTCTGCTTCCTTCCCTGCCTCTCTAGAATTGCATATGAAGGGGCCTAACTGGTTTTTTACTTTGAATTGTGAACTTTTCTTGGTCGAGACAAAATTTATCTCATCAGAGTTCATTATTTGCCTATAGTACTCTAGAGCAAATAACCTCATGGGAGGTATTTGGGTAGTTTATATGGTGCAAGCTGGCAACCATAAATCCTTATCTCTGTGTGGTTTTGGTAAAGGTACCAATCTCCCACTTTGCTTTTTTTAGACAACTGAAGGACCCTTTTGATCTCTGGACTTATCCTGGGTGGAGGAGTTCCTTTCAGCATAGTCATGACTGGATGAACAAAAGAATTATGAAATCTGAATAGGTATATGGTGACTCATACTTATGGAACAGTGGGGTCCAAAAAATGACAGACCTGGGTTGACCTTTGGTATCCAGTTTCTGGAGGGGAAAAGGAAATCTGTCTGGCTGATAATATAGGAACATATGGTAGAGGACAGATGAGTATTTGAACACTCTTTCATTGTTAATCTTGGTGAACTGTTCATGCATTCTCTCAGCTATGAACTCGGCATAATTGTAGAAAATAACAGGAGGTTGTCCTGGGGTATAGATTGACATGAAGGCTATGACAATTTCATCAACAAATTCATCAGCGAAGTAGCCTAGGACACATGATATCATGGTGATGATTTGTTTGTCGCTTTCAGAGAACATGGCATAAAGATATGGGAGGGGGGGATTTTTAGGAATGTACTGCTCCTCAAAAATGAAATCTTGGAACAATTGGGCCAGTCTAAAGGGACTTAATTTGGAATATTGGTCTAGCAAATCTCCAATTGAGAGTGGAGTCAGGTTTGGTCCTAGTTGGAGTTGTAACATTTCATTGATGGATTCAGCTGTGATAGTAAACAGCACCTTTTGGTCATGAGACATTATGGCTCCATGGCTAGGGATGTAGCATGCATGGCACATATGGACAACTTCTGGGAAGATATGTACTTGGGGGAACTGGTATTTGGGCAAATTTGACTCCCAAAGGTGAATATCATCAGCATGGTTGAGGTATCTATCCCTACTTAGACAATGGACTTTAAGCAGGAGGCCCTGGGTAGATGTATCATTAATTTGGAAATCCCTATCAGCCAAGGGAAGGTGGTCGAGGTCCAAATGGGGAGTTGTGATAGGTCTAACGTCCAAGGCAACAGGGGCAGCCATAATTTAGTTCTTATGGATTTAAATTAGGCTCTGGGGGTTTATTCAAAGGTTTTGAACGGAAATTGGAAATCATCAGAGGGTTTGGTCGCAGGTTTTCAAATTTAAGGTATTTTTCAATTAATTTTACTTAATGAAAATACTTGACAGGCTAAACATTTCCAAATTTGAATGAGGAGTGGTATTCTATGGTGAAATACCTAGAATTGGGTGAATTGGCTTCAAGTTGATGGTTCACGGCAGCTGCAGAGGTTTGTACGGTCCTGGTACGGACTGAGAGGTCAGTTGGGTTGTCTGCAGCGTCTTCTGGAGTGAATTTGGAGGTCTGTGGGCAAGTTCGGCGTTTGCAGGAGTCGCAAAGGTTTTCAGAGTTTACAGAGAAAATGAGTAAAAAAGGGCGAAAAGAGGGCTTTACGACCTTTTATAAAAAAAATAAAAAATAAAAATAAAAATTACTTTTGGCGGGTTCATTTATGAATGAACAGTTGGCGGTTTTTTCGGTTAAGCGAAGAAGCGGTTTTGCTTGGCCATCGCACCGCTTTTATGGAGGGGGCGGTATTTTGGGAGGGGTCAACCAATGTACTCCAGCGTTTGACACGTAGCAGTAGGGGGGTCGGGGAAAACTGCTTTCTCGAGCGGGTAAAGGTCGACGATCGGGTTTGGCCAATATGGCTGTAGGTCGTCGGATGAGGGAGGTGATGATTGAACAAGAGTTGGGTGAGGGAATTGCACGGTGGATAAAGCAAAGGCTTTCGAGGGGGCATAGCTTTAATCTTCGGCAGTATGGAATTAGTTTAGGATTTAATCACTGGATTAACAGATCCGGCGCTGCTTAAAGACAGGATTAGGCAATCTAGTGAGGTTAAATGCCAAGATTAATAAATTTTGTTAGGATATGGGGTAAAGTGTATAGTTTATAACTAAACTAGGGGTTGGGTTATTTATATAAAGGAATTAATTAATACAGGATAATGGAACTTTGGGGATTATATAATAAAATTAAAAATTAATATGAAGTGAATGAGCAGAGTGGGTAATATCCCTTAAGAATAATGTAACATGTAATATTTGTGTGCTTTACATACACTTAATACTTAGGATAAAATTCTTTTGTGGGTTTTTGAATGAAATACGTTTTAACATGGGGGGGTTTACTTTTCCTAAGTAAATGAAGTTTAACCTTAGGAAAAGGAGTTTTATGAAGGGGAATGAATTTTTTGT
>APFE030928088.1:129257-155857 GCA_000404065.3 Pinus taeda | reverse complement strand
TTGAAAATATTTGAATTTCCATCTTCCTCATTAAATTCCACATAGTTTAATAGGAAAAAGTAAATGGCCCATAATCCACAAACAAAGTTCTTTTCCCATGCAAGGAACAACCAACACCTAGTGTAACTAAAAGGATATTGAAAAGGATCATCGCATATCCAAATCTTATCACACTTGTATGTTCACATTGCATCACACACTAAGCCTCCATACACTTGGTACTCATAGACCATCCATTTTTGGATCTTTGGTTACTTAGTCTATTTTGGCTTACCAAGTCACCCCATAAGTGAAATAAGCCTCTTTAAAAACAACCATAACTTGAACAAATTAAGTTTCCCCACAGGGGCCACAATTTTCTTTTATATTTCAGGTTAGGAACATTGGGGGTAGGCTTCCCATAAGATGCAATGGTCATGCTTCACCATTGAAACATAGTTGTTGACTTTCTAGGGAGCTTAAAAATCCTTCAACAATTCCACGGAAAGAAAACCCGAGCACGATAGAGACTCGATTCAGAGGGGGGTACCTATCCCATCTAGTGCTCGGTACTGGTAACCAATTACCAAGAAGCTAAAGACTCAAATGGTCATGTGGAATGAAGGTACTTAGTGGCCAAATCTAGGGCATCCTTCCCTATAAGTGACGGTGCAGGCAACACTCGACCCTCATTACCATTAACTTAGTTGATTCCTCAATTGTTGGAAGGTGTCGCCAATTATTTCAAGACGTTGCCACATGACCTATAAGAGGTTATCTCCGCAAGACCCAGTTACTTTGAGAGTGGATAGGATGATTAGGTCTTCATAGGACTATTTATCATACGCAACAAACAAAAACCCTTTTTTTGTTTTCTTGGTCACATAGTTTAATTAAAGGAAAATAAACCATTGATATTTTCGCTTTGCTTTATGTATGTGATCCAATTTGCATTAATATATATATCTTCGCCCATCACTAAAATCAATGTAGCGCACAATCTAAATCGAGACCATAGGGGACCCCACAACTTCCCATCGATCTAGGCATTTTTTAAACCTCCCCCACTACCAGGAGGTGTATCGGGACTCTCACCATTTAGGCAGAGAAGATGTCATTCAACCACCATTATTGGATCTTCCATTATTGGTGCAACTTTGCTTGGAACTCCTCCACGACAAAGGAAACCCTTCACCACTCCTAAAGGATCCCTGCACGCTACCTCCTTTGGGAGCGCACATACTTATCCTCCGGATAGTCCCTAAGCTACCCATCATGGTAATCCTCCCGTGACATCCCCACAGAGGACTCCACTGCACATAGCTGTCCATAATGGCTTTGCAATGGAAGTAAGTGCACATATCTCGTTTTTAGCTTCATTGAATTTCCCATATTTAAGCAAACTCACAAATGACCCGATCAAACATGGCCAAAATTGACCAACTATGCCCACAAAGCTCTCTTTAGATATTCCAAACTTTGAGGGAATGCAGGGCAAAGACCCAGGGAACTATGTCATGACATTTCACCTATGGTGTTCATCTAACAATATCACAGAAGATACTATTAGATTAAGGCTATTTCAACGCACCCTAACAGGGCCTGCTGTGAAGTGGTATATAGACCAGCCCTCTGCGTCTCACGGAACCTTTAGCTCATTAGCTAAAGCATTCCTTACTTTCTTCCAACTCCCAATCCGCCATGATTCTGGATTGGAGCTTCTAACCAATTTCAAGCAAACACAAGCTATGCACATCTCAGACCATATCCACGAATGGCAGAAACGTTGCAGCTTGTGCAAAACTGATTTTGAAGATAAAGTCCTGCTAGACATTTTTTTGAGATCCCTCACCTCTGAAATCTCAAAGGACGTGGCTAAAACGTTCCCACAAAGCATAGAAGAAGCCATCAGTAAATCCCAACAACTTGAGTTGATCTACAACCAGTCGGGGTACATTTACCACGTACTCCCAGACGCCCCACACATGTAATCTATCGAGAAATAGCATGTGCATCCAATACTATTGGCGGATTAATTGGGGCCCTATCCCAAATACATCATAGGAGTAGCAGCCAATACCCTGCGTATCTAATGAATGGCCCATCTTACGATGCTACACCACCATTACAAAATATTGAGTATTATAATGGTCAACCCGCACTTATGCAGAATATAAGCAACAGGGTTAACCAACACTAGCCCCCCCAACGAGGCTTGTATCATCCCCCACAGGGAAATCAATACTCCTCTTGGAGTACGGATAAAACGTTTGATCCCCTGAACCAGTACGTTAACCAGGGACAGGAGAACCAATATTCTCCTTTCCTAACCCCGCAACAGAACAACCCACCAAAGCAAAATAATGCATGGGTATATCTATTGCAACCATCTCTCGCTTCATCGCATTAATAAGAAGAACAACCGAATTTAGTTAATTCTTCTAGCAGTGCTAGGAAAAAACCAAAAAATAAGCCAAAGGGAGATCCCGAACGGGGAGGCAACAAATAGCAGCAACCCCCAAGGGCACCAGGAAGGGACAACCCCAACTGGAACCAAAACCAAGGTACAACTAATAACAACTCGCAGAAACAACGTAAGAGCACTAGTCTTCAGACTAATCATGCATGCACCATCTGCGGAGAGTACGACCATTATACCCATCACTCTCCCCAACTTCCCAATTTAAAAAGGATACAAGACAGTAGGGGGAAAAGTGGCCAACTAACTGCAGTCCTGCAGAACCCTTTGCCCATCAGGGAATTGTTAACACCCAGCAACAAAACCCATCTATAGGGAACCTTGACAATACTCCTAACCATGATATCTTCTTTAAAATAAAGGACATCCTCTTGCAAACAAGGAATCATACTTATGAGGCTCCCCTAGAGCCCAATCCGCCCACCTTGGCCAAGGCTATACCTACCGGACCATTGACCATTACGCGACCTCCCATAGATATCATGCCCAAAATGGTTAAAGGACCTTTACGACTTGCAGGGCCCAATTCAAGAGTTGCCCACAATTACAGATAATCGATGACTTGGCTTAGTCGTCATTAGCTATGTCAGCACTTGAAGTCCTGTAGATGTGCCCAACCCAACAGAAAGCCCTACTTTCCGCTTTAGACGCAATCGACCCATTTGATTCCTACCTCATGGTCTTTGACTTGGACAAAGCTACTCCTCGACTACCCTCAACCATCGCTTTCCAAATCCTTGTCTCAGTCCAGAATATCAATATCCATCATTGCATCATCGACAAAGGGGCTTCCACATGCATCATGTCCAAATCTGTTTGGCAAAAATTAGGATCCCCTGAACTTAAGCCTTCTGACATAATGCTCATAGCATATGATGGGCGCCCTTCTACCCCCATCGATTTATACCCTAGCGTTCTAGTTAGGTTGGCTGGAAAAATTGTGTTAATAAACATTGAAGCACTCAACACCCAGTTGGATTACAATATCCTCCAAGGTTGAAGCTATATGTACGAAATGCTCGCAATCGCCTCATCGGTGTTCAGAATCATGATGTTCCCCCATGAGGGGAAGGTCATTACCATTGATCAACTCACATACTACGAGAAGACAACTTCACCCACACCAGATGGCGTGTTTCCCTTAGTATCCCAAGAAGTGGTCACTACTTACACTGAGCTCAGCCCAAGCCAGTTTAAGCCATCAAGCCTCCTAAGAATATTCCCAGGAGACCCTCTGGTAATACAAGAGATTGTCCCAAATATCAGAGCACCAGTTTGCATGATTCATCAAACACCGCCCAAACACTAGAATTAGTTCCAGACGCCTCAAAACCTGCAACTGAATAAGTCAGGTCTTTACCTCCCGCAATCACGCAAACCCTTTCTTATGCCCCCCACTTGGGTTCCTCTCACACCAAGCCATGGAAACCCTCATATTACCAAATATGACCCTTGCAATACTAGTTTGGTACCTGATCCCCATGACTGTGTCAGCTGAGTTAGGACACATTCAGGAAGGGAGCTTCCTTGTACCTCCATTGCAGAGGATCACCTCTACTCAAAACCGTTTGGCACCTACCACAATTGGAGCCACCAGAAAAGCAAAACAAAACGGTAAGAAAGGAGAAACTTCCAACTCCTCCAAACTATACGACCCTGCATATTATGTGAGGATTTCGGGCACCCAACTCATATATGTCCTAAAATAGATGAACTAAAAGCAATAATGAATTCTTCCAACACATTGATAACCTCAGTTTCACCAAAAGGAGTGAAAGTCATACCCTTACATAACAAGGAAGTACACACCAAACATGTGTGTGCCATATGCGATAAATATGGACACTACACTCATCATTGTCCAAATATCCATGAACTCCAAAAGACACTAAATGGTCTCATCCAAATCATGAACAATGAGTCCATAGCACCAACCCCATCTCCATAGAACAAAAAATGCCAAAACATCTTCTACATACAAGAAGAGGCATCATCCAGCTCCGCACATACCTACAACACACGAGGACAAAATAAGCCATATTTTCACCCCTCCACTTTACCATGTGCTATATTTCATGACCCTACCCATCTGGTAGACTGGTACCCAGAATTATGGACATGCTACCAAGTTTGACCCAATGCCCTAGTGGACCCAAGGAAGAGGTCTAGGCAACAATACCACATATGCACTATCTGTGGGGAGAACCATCATAAAAGGAGGTGCCCTCACCTTCCTTAATTTTGCAAAACAATGAATTTCATATGTAACTTTGTAAAGGAAAATCCCGATATATTGGACTCAAATACGGAATCCACATAACCCACCCCATCACCTGGCAAAGAAGGACCCCTAGATGTCTTGTGTGTGTTCGAGGAGAAAAGACGGTTAGGCCCCCGCCATTTCACCTCCCATCACCATCACTGGGCTAGACCATGCCAAAAGGAATAAAAAAACACCTGGCAAAGAAAGTTGCCCATTACATGCGCATTATGCGACAAACCCAATCATTTGATCAATAAATGTCGCAAACTGAGCAGATTCAATGATATCTTCTGCTTAGTAGCCCAGATCCCCTATAATCACCTCTCAAACCAAGAAAAAATCACATGGTGTTATTGTTGCATATGCTCTCAATTCCACCACACAAGGAATTGTCAGTACCTTCCACGATTCTATGCAGCAAGAGAAACACTAAAACAAACCCATGCAAATAGGTCACAATAACAAACCTTTCCCTAGAGATGGATACCCCTAACTTTCCATAAAAAGACGTCACCCCAGAGATGGATACCTCCATAAGATATCCTATCTCACAATAACCAGACCTTGCCCCAGAGATGGATACCTCCACAAGGTATCCAGTCATACAATAACCAAGAGGCATCAACATCCCATGACATGATTAGCACCGCCTCTCATACAATCTATTCGGTTAGCGTTGAACCAGTTTAGAGAGACCATGTGCATGGTATGACAGAGGTTAGAAACCCTTTGGAAGGGCTCATACATCATCAAACATTGCCTCCACAAGGGGGCATACATACTATCAGAGCCCGATGAGACTTGCCTAAAAAACCTTGTCAATGGTTTCTACCTCAAAAAATTTCACCCATAAAATGTTAGAATAAGCATGTATGTACAATGACTTATTGTTTATGATGATCACCTCATCATAGATGTATTATAAAAATTGCTCTCTCCTCTCATGTAAACAAATGGATTTCCACTAGCTTATCACCATGGTTCGTTGACGGCGCATCTCGATGGTCGCGAAATCTCGTTGCCGCAGCATGGACCATATACTCTCCTAACCGAGCACCTTGTCTCTTCAATGGGCTATGTATCGAGTCAACCACCAACAATCAATCAGAATATGATGTCATCATAGGCCTCCTGGTCGATTCCCACCACCTAAGCATCTGTCACCTGCATGTATTCCTTGATTCCTAGCTCGTAGTGTCACAATTAAATAGGACGTTCCAAGTCCCCGATTCATGCCTTTTTCGCATGTATCTGCATGCACAAAGGTTAGTTGGACAGTTGGATCAAATCACATTTACACATATACCAGAGATCAAAATCATATAGCTGATTGCATCGCTAATAAAATCCTAGACTAGCATGCATCACACATATATAACCATCAAGATATGTAAAAACATCAAACACAAGATACATCTATAAGCACAAATGCAGAAATACACAAGAAGTATGCACACACATATCACATTATGAGAGCCACCAAAAAATGCCTTGTATATACATCAAAATATATATATAGGTATAAAAGTCATTGGCCCATGACTAGGAAGGATAAATCATAAAAAAATACAGGGGAGCATCCTCATAAATGGGTGCTTGCCCTGGTACATACATCATCTTAATCCAAAACAAAAGTACATAATCAGCCTCCCTAAGGCCCTGGTGGCGTCATCTGTGCATCAGGAGCCAAAATGAGACCAACTGTAGTCGTTGCCATAGAAATACGATGCAAAGTCATCTGATGCTCTTGCTCCTAGGACATCGTCATCTCAACCGCAACCTCTGGAAGCTAAGTCCATCCCTCAAGGGGCACACCTCTAATAAAGGGCTCCACTCATCTCTAGGATTCATGGTACCATTGTAACTCCTCTGCAGCATCTCGTTGTGCCTCAGCTTCCTCAACTCACAAGACTAGACTATTTGTAACCATAACCCCCTCTTCAGAGGGCCCACCAATCTCCATCTAATGTCATTGTCCTGGTCACTCTCGAGGAGCAACTAGTGGCCTCGATACCCGGGGTCTTTGAGGAACAGGTGCATCCCCCGTAACTCCCATGTGCCTTGAGTCATGGCCAACTAAGAAGGTCAGTGGATGCCCTCGCGGCCCTGCATCTACAAGTAAACAAAGCATAGGGTCAATATCATCATAAATCATAAATACATGAAAAACACATATGTATACAAATGCAAAACTAACAATCATATACTTGATCACCCAAAAGCGACACCTAGAGGGAGCCCCATCTCTGGATCTCCCTGGAAATCAACCCCATGGTACGGGTAATCCAATATCAGCTCGGGGTTCGACTCGCACCAATGTTGTACCATGTAGGTCCAATACCGACCCCCTCTCCTCTGCTTCTCGAGGCATCACTTGTCCCCAACAACGCATGTGAGGCTTCCAAGGAGGCCCCGTCGGTACTGCAAGAACATGGCAAAGCATCACCACCCTCCCATGGAGTATGCTATAAAGAATAATCCCGTAACCAAAACTCTTCAGTGACAATCGCTAAACTTGGGCATGCTAAGACACTATCCCCTGCTGCATAAGTCGGGCCCAGTCAAAAAATGCCCCCACCTGAAGTTGCTGCAAAACTAAGATGTGCGCCCCCAAGCATTGGTTTGGGAACATTGACCCCACAAACCTAACAATCATAGTCAGCGATGCTCACTCGGATAGATCCTCCACTGTTGTGATCTTCACGCATCCATCTGAAATAGGGTCTAGACCGCAGTGTTGCTCAGCCCAAACCCTCATGCCAGCATCACCTCCTCGAAGAGGATAAGGAAGCACCTCCCCTCATGGTATCAAGCCAATAACAAAATAGATGTCAACCTCTGCCAGGATCGGGAGGTATGTATGACGAGTAATCATCAATTGGTGATCTGCATCCCAACAACTAACCAAATATCGCAGGAACCTGTCATGTGACCTCATTAATGGGTTCTAAAGAAACTTCAGTAACCCCCACTGCATGAGCTATTGCCTTGCACCAGCATCTTGCATCACAACATTCTAGAGAGGAGTCCAATCTCGCTATCTCCATATCATCTTGCCAACAAGGATGCCACAAATTAGAAAGGAAAACCCCTCATGTCTTCAAAAAACCAGAATGGGGGCAAAAAACCCATTTTCCCCACTGCGCACCTATTTCCTAAACAGGTGCATGGTGTTTGTGCCTGTTCTTCAGAATAGCACACGTTGCGTGTACTTATATCCCATACAGGTGCACGACCAATGCGCATTCACTTTAGAAAGACGCAACGAACCCCCGACAAGTCTCATTGCGCAAACCCTTAACTTAGACACGCGCATCGCACGTCTGAGTATTCTTTATATGCGGGGTCTTCGCGCATAAATCCAGTTATGTGTGAAGACCGTGCGGCTCAAGCAGAGTTGCCCGCATGATCCTCAAAATGAACTCTAAAAATCCATACAGGGGACCCCTGTACGACCTACCTAATATACTAGACTGAAAATTACAAAGGTATTGGCTCAGGCTCCTACCTATTTCTGACAACATGAATCCCAGGTACATAGGCTTACCGCAACGACAAGAAGTTCTCTAAGAAATCTCTCTGACCTCCACAACTCAACAATGCAAATGATTGACATTTGGGCCCCACAACCCTATATATCACACTATTTGCCATCTTTGGGAGAACATTGTAGAAGCCTGGGATCTCCATTGACAAAACCAAAAGAGACGCAAGGATCAGTCCCGCAATATCTTCATGATGGAACCCTTCGTTCCCATAAAAACCAAAAATCAATTTTTAGACCTACCGCACATGCCAGGTACTTCTCCAACTCTCCGAGTCCATAACATTAATTACATATTTATGTCTTGAATGATGCTTTCACTTCAGGTTTTGGTTGTATCCATTGCACGAATATCACACATTATCAACTGCAACCAACACCCTGATAAGCGAAAAAAGAGTAGGTATCATTCTCCACTCAGCATGATAGCTTCCTCCTAGAAAACTTCATCTTGACATCATTTCTCCAAAATGCGCCATAAGGTCCAACATCTTGACCATGTTTATCACCATCTCACACTTGTGCATGATAAGCATTCATGTCAGTGGATAGAAAACCCCACCCCCCTCCCCCCCATGGCTCCCTTCATCATTGTCGATCCTTCTTCACACAAAGCAGCCATGACCACTCACTCTAGCCCGGGAACCATCTCACATACATATCTAAAAGTTTAGCCTCATTATGCTACATTCATTTACGCATTCACCCCGTTCTTCGGACCCCCACACAAATACTAACAGATGCACATCTGCATCCTACATTTGGCCTATTGTTCATATGCATCACATAGCCCATCTGTACCAACTCACCTACCCACCTGACACGGAGACCAACCAATGGGGCACCCATATCCATGGCTATACATACAAACCAAACCCTCTTCTTTTGGCAAGTGTACAAAGATTTTTTCAAAAAAAAAATAAAAAAAATCTCCCATCTATATTTGATTTTCACAATCCAGGGCCCTCACCCGCCTAAAGTCTCTGATCACCTTTGGTCACAACTCATCAGCAAACCACCCCCATTTTTCACGTTCATAAAAAATCACTTATAGCCATCCTGGAAAATCCTACCGACTCTAGGATCATCAGAAAGCATGTTTTGACTGCCACCATTTGCATCTCGATCTCTGACCTTAGAAGAGTAATATGTATCCTCTAATATCGATAGCCCTCACAATCGTGACTATCTGACCCAATTTATTAAAATTTGTTCATATATATTTCCCAACTTACCATGTCGGGCGAATGACACTGCTTTCTTGTCGACTTCAACAAGTGTATTCCAGGAAATAGGTAGTACCTTGGATACTCCCTCCCTTAATAGGGATATCCTCGGGTGGCACATCAGGAACCATTATTGCCTAGTGATGTCATCGGTTCTCTTGACATTCGACATCAATTCAAAACATTCATGTCAAGGTGGTTTCAAACTTAGTTACTGTTGCAACCCGTTTAGATAGTCGAAGACCGCCCATTCAGATAGTCAAAGACCCCCTCTTCACCAAGCACCTCATTCAGTAGTGCTTATATTATGAGGTGGGGGAGGTACCTACCGCCAAATATATGTGCATACCATAGCACCCATCCAAAGTTCTTAAGCAAGATATGCATAGGAAAACAAGATTTCTCCTATTTGACCATAAAGCACCCCTGATGGAGTCAATAATGTTCATCATCAGCGATTAGCAGGTCAACAAACAAAAACTTGATTGGACACAAATTAGTTGTTGTCCAATTGTAATCAATTCTGATTATACATCATAATGAGCATGGGACATGATTGCCTCACATAGAACACACCATCATTGAAGTTTTTTCCACCAGAGCATGGGTATCATTTATACTCAGTCAAGGATTTTTCTCTACTCATCTCTGAAACAAGCTATCCTCCCTCTTAAAATGATAATCAGACTCTCCAAAGAAAATGAAAACATGATGCATTTCGGCTATACGTCTACTCTAACCTCATACATCAGGGGGAAACTATTAACACTGGAAAATCGTACACCTACTAGTACAATCCAAGATACATTAAAAGTGTCCAGCAGAATGCACAGGCGGACAATTGTCCAACCGATTACATTATAAAGATTCAAAAAATCAAAGGTTCTCCTAAGGTCCAAAGTTTATAAAGGAAATAATTAAGGCCATGCATATATGTCTTCGATAAACGTGCACATGGCATGTCATTAAAAAAGTCGTGCAGTTGCAAAAAAGATGACTTAGTAGTCCGAGACCACTCCACACACTTGGAGCCGATTTCTTTATACGAGGTCGGCCTAGTACAACCGAATTTGAGTCACCTTGGAGAAGTGCAACCCTCAATGGAATCCTCTTGTCCTACTCATGTGTCTTTATCATACATGTACCAAGAGAGGGAAGAGGGATTCAAAAAACTCTATATAAACTGGCTTTGGGAGAGACAAAAGAAGAGACATTGTTATGCTGGCCAAATTGCTTGTAAGCAAACCACCATTTCATTGTTGAACCAAGGAAGTGAAGAGCACTAGCATGTTAGCCAAATTTCTTCTAAGCAACCCAAGATCTTAGCGAGTGAAGAACAATCCACCATTTGGAGAGTATTCACACTTCTTTGAGAGAGAGGAGAAACTTGCAAATAGATTGTGGAAAAGAAACATCCTTGTTGAGGATTATTGAGCTCCCTAGCTCAAGGAATTCTCTTCAAGTGTTCTAGTATTCTGATTGTATTCAACCTCTATCACGAGAAATCAATAAAGGGATTTCTTTTCAATATATTATTGATGTGTTTGCTCCATTTGAGCATTGTTATGTTCATGCGCATCTTTGTTTAAATTTATGCTTTTGTATGCATTGTGTCCATTATTTACAATGTTGTGTTTATTTAAGTCTGTCCACTAACAACAACAATTTTGACTTTGATCCTTTACAGGTAACAATCCACTACTAAGGGGGTGTTTTTTGGTACATTTGTGCTCCAAAAACACTACAACAATAAGTCAAGTGTAGAGTGGGCGGATGGGATTCTTAGTTGCGCATCCCAAGGGCTATCTAATTGCATCATTGTATAGATATGTTTGTATGATTCTACCTTTGTGGTTCTTTTGAATGGGGGTTTGGATGTAGTAAACTCAACCACCCTTGTTATCATTGTGGATGGAAGGCATGGGGTGACGGGTAATCTTTCTGTTATAGTTGGAGCCAAAGGTCTTTTAGGGGGCGTCACGCTTGGAAAGGAGTGGTTCTGGGGGTGGCAGTTGGTCAGCAAGGCGTGGCTATGTGCGATGGAGGCTTTGTGGCTCTAAGTGTGTGTAACACCCTCCTCCCACATTTACCCAAGTTAACTAGTATTCTTGGGTAAACATGCGACGAGAGGCTACTACGATCTGATTCAACTCCCCATGTACAGTTAAGGAATTGAAACCAACACAACACAACCAATCTAATCTTTTGCACATGCCAGTGAACCTACAAGAGCCAACCAACCCTTTCAGGTGATCAACCCCTGAGACAACTTGACACTTCTTTGCCCTAGAGCCTTAATCGCTCCCATGACATGGGAATTCGTGTGACTGGGGCCCTCCAGTCGCTCTCGCAGTGGAGGCATGCAAGCGACTGAGGTCTTTTTCAGCTAGTCAAAGCTAGCAACCCTGGATTCTGTGCCACTTTTTCAGGGCTAGGTCTCAGGCCACTACCCAGAACTTCATGGAACATTCAGAAATGAAAAATAACATCGAAACAATAAGACAAATGCAATAACTTGAACAAGGACTTGACTGGACCCCTACTAGCCATGACATGTATTTCTTCAAACATGTTACAAATATGCATTTTACAAGTCATAACAACAGATTTGAGCATAGGGTCTCATACTTATTAGAAAATCTCTAAGAAACATTGATGCCTTATCACATTAGCTGCATTATCATGTATTAGGTCATATATTCATTGTCCATTCATTTACAAATCAAAACATGATGAGAGTCATACATCATCACTATCGTAAAACATGCTCATAACCGGCATATAACCAACAAAAATAACAAGGATATAACAACCATAAAGACCACATATAAACAAGTATATTTACCCATCAAATACAAAAGGAAAGAAACTCTTATTAACATATGCAAAATGCAACCAGGTATAGGTCTTCCACGAACCACCCGACCATAGACTAGGCTTAACCAAATCTCTCTTTCAGCTAGTTAGCCGCATGCCATATTCTGTAATATTCCAAATAGAAATTTTACAGAGATAATCAAAGACATGAATAGAAATAACAACACAATAAATTTCAGCAAACACCCATGAACAAAAAAATGCTCTAGAACACCCAAAATGGCCAATTTTCTTATAAATGAATTGATGTAGTACAATAAAATTGGAAGGAGTGCATTTGGTCTTGCTCAAGGCAAGCTACAAGCCCCAAGTGATCAATCTCTTAATGTCCAACTGCTGCAATAGTTTGTCGGGCCTCCAGAAATCTGTGTTGGCCTAGTTTTTCTACACTGCTGGCTGACTTGACACCCTGTATTGGTCCCTCAAAACTGCCCAGAAAATTTTGTAAATTTGGGGATATGATCCTTGTAAAAAACCCAAAAAGACCCAGAAAGGGTTTGCTCTGGTTTTGACCCTCCAAATTTGATCCCAAATGGCTTGTCCCTCCTCAAATACCAGAATGCTCCACCTGTAGTAGAAAATGATGAATTATTGCTCCAAAATTATAGTAATCACCCCACAATCTCCCTCCAAATGAAATCCTATCAGCTCAGCCCCTAAATCCTCCAACTGATACTCCACATAGTAATCACCCAAGAGAATTGTGCAGGCCTGTGAGAGATGACGCAGTAGCAAGCTTAAGCAATTTGTACAGCAATGAGGGACTCCCTTTTGCCTCCCAAAATCTCCCTCCTTTGGCTGGAATCTAACCAAGAACATCCTTGCAACAATAGAGACCCCAAATTATGGCACCAATCCTCCCAATGACTGTGTGGCCTCTCCCTCAGCGTCTCAGTTAAACTAGAATAACATGTACCTGTGTGATGCCCCTCTCCAATCCCCCATAGCAAGAGAAAATCCTTCTTAGGGTGGCAGTCGAAGTCCCTCGAAGAAAGGTTGAGCTTCACTCCTTGGGAAGCTCTTGTGCTAAGCAGCACTTGTAACTCAGCTAAACAGACAGAGTGGCAATCAGTTATCAAAATGTCAAAAAGCCCCAAATGATGCTTCTCTTCTCCTATTTATGCTTGTTGGCCTTGAGTATCATGTGGGTCCCATCTCCAATTTCGACCTCACTTAGGAAAATCAAATTGCTTACCATGGGGTGTGTATTATTTGTGGGAAAGTGGCCCCCACATAACACTAAGATGCTCATTGACCCACTTTTCCTAAGTTTTCTTCACCAAAAATTGCCTTAGACCAAAAAATGACAAAATTAAAAAAAATTGTTCCTCTCACCTTAGGAAAACAATTAGGAAGGAATTTTATAGTCCTCCCCTCTCGGATGTTGTTTTTCCCAAAGCAACTACAAATCCGAATGCTGCAAAATTTGTTCACTCTCCCACGTAGCATCCTCCTTCGACAAATCCTTCCATTTGACCAAATGCTCCCTAATCAACCCGTTCCTCAACCTCATCTCTCAGGTCTCCAATATGAACTTTGGCCTCAAAACCAAATGCCCCTCATCATCCAAGGGAGGAAATTCAGTCGCTACTGTAACTTGCTGCCCCAATGCCTTTTTCAAGCATGAGACATGGAACACGTTGTGGATCCGGCTCTCTAAAGGTAGCTCCAACTCATAAGCCACCTCTCCAACCCTCTTGACCACCTTGTACGACCCATAAAACCAGGGTCAAAGTTTTTTTACCCCCTTCTGCTTAAGTGAAGATTGTCTATATGGTTGCAAGTGTAGGTAGACCATGTCCCCTACCTCAAACAATTTCTCCACCTTATGCTTATCATCATACATCTTTTGCTAACTTTGAGCCACCTGCAAGTTGTTCTTGAGAGCTCGGAGAATCTCTTGGCTCTCTTGAACCCAATCCTTTGCCCCTGGGGCTTTACTATCTCCAAACATCATGTCAGAAAGAGACAATGCATCATATCCATAAAGTGCTCCGAAAGGAGGCATATTGATCGACATGTGATAAGTGGTGTTGTAGAAGAATTCTCCTAGATGAAGCCACTTGACCCACGCTCTCTACTGGATCGTCACATAGTTGCATAGGTACCCCTCCAACTACTTGTTCATGAGCTCGGTATGCCCATTTGTTTGGGGGTGAGAGCTAGTGTTGAGTGTAAGCTCTATCCCCACCAACCAGAAAAATTCCTGCAGAAAACCCCCATAAACCTATTGTCCCTATCACCAACAATGGTCTTGGGAAGACCATGTAATTGAAAGACCTCCCGAAAGAATAACTCAGCCACCTGGGAGGTTGAAGATCTCGATGAGATGGTGAAGAAATGGGCAAACTTGGTTAATTTTTTGACTTCCACGTAAATGCAATCTCGCCCTTAAATGGTGGGGGTTCATTCGGTTTATTATGGCTAAGGAGATTGGAAAAGGAAATGGAAAAGACTTTGGAAAGGCATGAGTCATTTATTGGCATTTTATTTATGAAAATAATGGAAATTAGGAGAGAAGGAAGGTGAAAGGTCATGGGTCACATGTGAGGAGGAAATTGAAGGAAAATAATGCAAAATGAAGAAAACAGAGGCCTCATTAATAAAAAGGCTTATGAGGATCAGTGGGTAAGCTTTTGACAGGTCTTGGTGGAGCTCTCTTCTATTCTCTCTCTCTCTCATACTCTTAGACACTTAGAGTTTCTTGGAGCACTCTTAGAGGAGTGTGGCATACTTGGAGTGTTGGAGCAAGAAGGTAAAGGAAGGGTAGGAAAGCGTAAGAAGACATCAGGATCAAAAACTACAAGTTTTCTTGAAGGTACCGAGTTGCATGTATGTTTTCCTCACTATTTTTGGCATGCATGGCATAAGCATGGTGTTTGTTGGTTGTGATCTGTCATTGGCATGGAGGATGAACGAGATTGACAATGGATTGCCTAGCCTTGCCATTTCCTAGATAGTCATGGTGATTGTGGATTTGTTTTCTTTTGGTTTGTTCTCATATTTAATTAGCTTAGGTTGAGTTATTAGTCCTGGAAGCCCTGTTGGGATAAATGCTCTGGAAGCCCTATAACAACTTGGGTTGAGTTACTAGTCCTGGAAGCCTTGGTTAGACAAACACTCTAGAAGCCCTTGGTGGGTTGAATTACTAGTCCTGCAAGCCCTGGTTGGACAAACACTTTGGAAGCCCGATAAAATATGTGGGTTGAGTTGCTAGTCCTGGAAGCCTTGGTTGGACAAATGCTCTCGGAGCCCTAGAAGGCTTGGATATAGACCAATATGATGATGGTTTTGTGGTGTCCAATTGTGAGGTGGAATCATTGTTTGATGGGTTGAGGTGGATGGCCTATGGAAGCCCTGGATGGTTTTGGATTTATTTGTTCTATAAGATCCCACATTCATGCTTGGAATATGGCATAGGGGTGAATGGCTGAAGAGAGATTTGGCTCAGCCATTCTACGGTTCGGTGGAACGTGGTAGTCTCATACCGGGTTGGCTTTTGCATCATTAATATGAGGTTATTTCTCCTTGTTATCTCATGAGTATTATACTAGTTTATATGTGGATTATACGGTTGTGATCTCCTTGGTATTTTTTCTGCTATTATGCTGGTTAAGTATATGTTTTATGACAGTAGCTATGTATGGCTCTCATCATGTTTTTACTTGTAAATGAATGGACAATGTATCTATGACCTAATGGATGAAACTACAGCTAAAGTGTTGAGGCATCATGTAATGTTCCAAAATTAAATAAACAGTGATATGCAAAACAAAATCGGTTTGTGACACAAAAATAAAAACAATCAACAAATGCTTACTAAAACTCTAGAAGTAAGAACTAGCTGAGCCATTTTATTAATGAAATGGAGCAAGTACAATAATATGGAGAAACACATTTGGGCTTTCCTCAAGGGCAAGCTTGAAAAGACCCAGGTGATAAAACAACAATCTTGAAGCTGGAAATGGCTGCTCCTCTAATGCTCCGCGTTGTCCCTGGAAACTACATTGTTGGCTAGAAAGGAACTACAATAAACCCCGTCTCTAGTGCTTAGAAAATGTTAAAAATTTATACCTGGGATCCTTGTCAAAAACTGAGAAAAAACCAAAAAGGGTTTGGGATAAATCCAACATCCCAAATTCGGCCTTCAATATGCCTTACGCAATCCCCAACAATTTTGTATTGTATGCTGCAAAGATATGGCTGAAAACCCCACCTTCGGTGCTCAGAAAATTATGAATCTTTACAACTAGGATCCTTGTCAAAAACCCAGAAATGGTTTGGCCAGATTTTGAACTTTCAAAATCAACCTCCAATATGCCCCCACTCCTTCCAAGCTGCTCCAAAAAGGGCTTGCAATAAACCCCAATGAAATCCTCCTCCAATCTCATGACATTGCAGAAATCACTTCTCCAAATATTTCCTTTAACCTCCACTATAAATTTTAGCCTTAAAGACTGATACTCTACCCTCCACGTGAACACCTAGTGTTGTCTCTATGCTAGCCCAAGAAGTGCGAAAATCACCTTACGACGTAGCACACTCATCTGGCTCCAAAACTTCTCCCAAATGCCAACAATCCTCCTATGCCTCCTCTCCAAAAAATGCTTCACCCAAACTCCTCTTCAAGAAGCCACGATCAAACTCGGGCTCCTCTTCATTGTGTCTTCCAGTAATACGCACCACCTGGAGATGGATGTAATTTCTGGGAATCACACTTAGATCCTCCTCCTAAAGAAATTAAAGAAAACCTTCCTAGGGTGTCTCTCAAAGTCCCCTGAAGAAAGGGTGAGATCTTCGCTTGAAGAACTCGTGCTAAATATAAAGTGACTCAGTTAAGCAGCTCAAGTGACCAAATAGAAATCTATATTACCAAAAAGATGAATGAATGAGATGAGGAGAGTTGCCTTCCTTATATAGATTTCGTGGAACACTTTTCCCTCCAATTTTTCCTCCATCGCGGGCCCTCACTTAACCACCTCCATGCAAATCGAACTAGGGAGTGCATAACTTAACTACAACAGAAAGAACTTTTCCTACGTCTAATCTCCTAATAAAACTGAATGGTGTCCACTAGCTCCAAGATTGGCCCCATAATACAAAAATTAATATTGTTCCAAAATGATTTAGGAAGGGACATGACAATCCTCCCCTCCCAAATGTTGCTTGTCCCTAAGCAACTTCGGTGTTGGATGCTCAAGTATGTGCTCGCCCTCCCAAGTAGCATCCTCATCTGACAAGCTTCTCCAATACACCAAAAATTGCTTGTCCTCAAGCAGTGCCTGAATAAGCGCCCTCTCTGATTGTGGATCACCACTGTTGCTGGAAACTTCACTAGGGTTTCGTCCCTAATCATTGTACTATCCCAAGCCAACCTGATCAACGTGAAGCAACCCTTGCTCCACTCACTATCCTGCTAGATAGGGGCATTAGAAGCCCTCTGTCTACTGCCAAAATATAGAGCATCCTAACGATGTGAAACTCCATCCAAATCCTCATGAAGTTTCCCTACCGAATAGTCCACCCCATGCACTCTGATTGTGGGCCCCTGAAGATATAACTCAATCCCCATGCGAATGAAGCCTCTCATGCATGAGCTCCTCCTGCAATCCTCTTTCTGGCCATCTTGCCATGTTGATGAAGTCTCCCACACAATCAGCAAATCATGGAAACTAAATGGAAGATCTGGATGACCCTCCCCTGTAGAAACTTGCTCACCTCTACGAGTAGTTGAACTGCTCAACCTTGTTATGCTAGAATCCCCTGCACGTCGTAGAAGGAACATATCTTGTTGACATCGTGACACTCTGGTAATGACTGACTTCCTAGCATGATCATACCAGAGCCTCCTCTCCCATAACTCTCGGTCATAATCTATGTGATGATGGAGGCTAGGCCAATCTTGCCAAAGCAACTCAAGAGTGCCAACACCTATCACTCCATGGCTAGCCCCAATCCCGAGCAACAATCTGCCCCATCCTATGGTGAGGGCTTTAGTGATCCCCCATGTGTCCGCCTATGAATGAATCAGTCTGCCTGTCATCCCGACCATGCTCACTGAGGAGTGGAGTATCCCACCAATCCACTGGATCCTTGGATCCCATAACCATGCTGGAGGTCCAGAACCCCCAATCCTCTCTTCCTACCACTGTGATATGATGCTATTTGTTGGGACCCCTCTGTGCCCCTTCTTTACCTCATGTAGGTATCCAATAGGTAGGCACCAAGCACCAAGAACATGTGCCGCAAATATCTAGCTGCTTTGTGCCTGCCAAATCACACAATGAGATTTGCTATCCTAGCTCCTGATAATGTGCCCGGGTACTGCCGGAATCCTAGGCATCATCCTGCCAACAAGGACTACCATCCTCTACACCTCATGCTCACCTAACAACTCAAGCTATCTAACTGAAAAAGCATCATGTGACTCCCTATCGTTCACCTCCCCAAGTGCGAGCCTAGGGGTGGAACATATGATACCTCGACAATCAACCATGCCATCCCTAAGCATGCATTCGTCAACTCGTGCACCTACCAAGTTCCTCAACTGGAGAATCTCATCCCGACTCATGACTCAAGGCGTCTCATCCAACTGCCTAGGAGGAGCCTCCCAAACCATGTTGCCTTAATGGAGAGTGTCAAGGGGAAACAAACAAATACTCTACAACTATAAACAACACCGAAGGAGGATGGGTATGATCAAGAATCCACCGGAATGCTCAAGAGGAATCCTACAGACAACCCCATGTCTCCACTAAACATGGTGTCCTAAGATGCTCAACAATGTCCTCATTGAACCTAGGTGGTCTGCATCCAATGGTACACGTAGTGCCCCTGTCCCTAAGTCTCCTGGGAGGCAACGCTCCAAGCGCCCATTGCACCACATCATCTTCCATTGTATACCCCCTAGTATTATCGCACTCCTTGACATGCCACTATACGCTGCAACCTATCCTGGTACACTAGAGGGTACTGTTGACTACAACTATACCATCTTGTACCGTCTTGTGTCCCACCTGTGTCACTTCCCTTGACACTCCACACATGTACTCAACGCGATGTGAGGCACTCCCACTCCACAATGCAATCCAACACACTATGACACACCCCCATGCGTCTCCATGCCCATCCGCAGACCACTGCTCCACCCTAGATGCTCCTACCCATACCTGGATGTGATGGCCTAAAGTTGTGCCCATATGCATTGGTACGCACCCGACCTATATCATCACCTCCACCATCGCATCACCATGCTCTCCGATGAGGGGATCTCCCTTCCAAATCCTCCCCGAGGGGCCCAAGAAGTGAATCTCTCTAGGCACTAGTAGTGATGCCACTACTGCTCTACTCCTCGGTGTCCTTCGTACCCCACACGAATGTGAGGAATTCCCAACTCCATACAAGGCACTGTCTGGTGGCCTACCAATGCCACCTCCTCCAAGAAACTCTTACCATGGTATGTCGATCATCCTGTGATCCCATGTGAAAACAACATGCAAAAACAACTCATGAACTCTGTTTGCTCCCATGTTAATCCATCCCATCACTAGTGTTGTGAGGAACTCTGAAGGGGATATAAAAAGGCGTGTGCACCCAACCACTAAGTCCATCGTGCAACTACTACCATCACCTACCGACTCCACGATGTGATGGAGAATCCCACCTGGATCCCAATAACAGTCTGGTCCTCGAGCCCCTCCAGTAATACATAACCTCTGTTGATTTGTGGCCACAGATGCATCTAACCTCCTAGCTAGCTCCAATGGATACCAACTCAATATCTCTTGCCATCCAACCCTGAGAGAGGGATTGAATGCACGAACAACCACACATGGAACAAGTCCTCCATCCCTCAAATGGTTCACCCTGTGCAACTCATGTCGCCCCATCTTGCTAGTATGGCCAAACCATGTAATCTGCCTAGGTAATGCAGACTCTCTCTCACCAACACAAGGAGGTGACCCAATAATGCTGCAAGCCCCATCGATGTATACTTGAAGGGGACTGCCATCTAAAAGCACGAAAACTCTGCTCGCTGCCGATGCACCTAATTTCTCCTCATCGATGGCTGACTCCAATGATGACTGCTCATCCTCCTCCACCATGGGATCAACATGAACCAATAATAACCCCTCCATAGATAGTTGATCATGCATAACATACTCAACAATCAGCAATAGGTAGCTACCATCTAGAAAGTCTGTCACAGATCTGGATGCCTCTGTACCTATTGGCTCCTCGTCAAAGGTGGATATGTCTCTAGGCACCTCACCAATTTGATGTGCCCTACCATCACTTGAAAATCCATACATGGTCCTGGACACCTCATCAATGGATACCTCAACAACAAATGGCACCTCATCAATGGATACCTCAACAACAAATGGCACCTCATCAATGATAGACACCACATCATTAGATGGATCTATGGGTATATGCTCAAGTTTCTCTATCAAGGTTTCAACTGGTGCGATCAAATAGGTCTCCTCCTTAGGTCTTTGTTGTCTAAAACTAGGTCTCCACTAGCAAAATTGTCTCCTTGATTTACCCTCTAACTGTCCCTGGCCTGCCTGCTTCTTTTAAGGAGATCTGGTGCCCTGATTATTTCAGATTTCCCCACATGGTGTAGATGGTTGTACTCCCACGGCTTGTGCACCTCTAGTGTCTCTATTGTAAGGAAAAGGATGGATATGTTCTAACACCTGCCTTAACTGAGCCAACCTCTCATCGTTCCAGCGGATTCCACCCCATAATTCCTGCACACTGAATCTCCCTTGAGCCATGGGTGGTGTACGATGTAACCCGTCATTATGCATACATGCTCAAATCTCCCATGGTTTTACTGGTTACCCACAGTTGGGGCAAGATCATCCTCTGATACCACTATAATGTTCCAAACTTAAATAAACAATGATATGCAAAAAAAAATCGATTTGTGACACAGAAGATAAAAATAATCAATAAATGCTTATTAAAACTCCAGAAGTAAGAACCAGCTGAGCCATTTTATTAATGAAATGGAGCAAGTACAATAATATGGATAAATTCACCTGGGCTTACCTTAAGGGAAATCTTGACAAGGCCCAGGTGATAAAACAATAATCTTGAAGCCATAAATGATTTCTCCTCTAATGCTCTGTGTTGTCCCTATAAACTACACTGTTAGCTGGAAAGGAACTGCAAGAAACCTCATCTCTGGTGCTGAGAAAATGTTGAAACTTTATATATGGGATCCTTGTCAAAAACCCAACAAAACCCATAAAGGGTTTGGGCTGAATCCAACCTCCCAAATTCAACCTGCAATATGCCCTATGCAATCCCTAACAATTCTATAATGTATGCTGCAAAGATACAACTAAAAACCCCAACTTTGATGCTCAAAAAATTATGAAACTTTATATCTGGGATTTTTGTTGAAAACCCAAAAAAACCCAGAAATGGTTTGGCCGTATTTTGAACTTTCGAAATCGACCTCCAATATGCCCCCACACCTTCCAAGCTGCTCCAAAAAACGGTCTGCAATAAACCCCAACGAAATCCTCCTCCAATATCATAAAAATGCAACAATCACTTCTCCAAATATTTCCCTTAACCTCCATAGTAAGGTTCAACCTCAAATACTGATACTCTACCTTCCATGTGAACACCCAATGCTGCCTTTGCGTTGGCCCAGGAAGTGCAAAAATCACCCTGCGAAGTAGCACACTCCTCCAGCTCCAAAACTTCTCCCAAAAGCAAAAAAGCATCCTATGCCTCTTCTCCGAAAATCCTTCATCCAAACTCCTCTTCAAGAAGCCACAAGAAAACTCGGCCTCCTCTTCACCGTGTCTTCAAGTAATAGGCACCACTTGGAGATGGATGCAATCACTGGGAATCACACTGAGATCCTCCTCCTGAAGAAATCAAAGAAAACCTTCCTAGGGTGGCACTTGAAGTCCCCTGAAGAAAGGGTGAGCTCTTCATCAACCACGGGTCCACAAATTACAAGTTCTCATTTATATAGCATGTAAGGGTGCACATAACCAAAATAGCATCAAGTGCAATCCATCTCTAAACTAAAAATACATCAACAAATAAATAGGCTCTAGATGACCTCGAGCATCCAAAAAAATCATGCTACAACAAATACCTACATATCATCAAAATCATTTCCTATCTTGGGATCTTTGTCATTAATATCACCCTCTAAGCATTAACATAAGATAGAAAAAACATATCATGTCAAGTCAAGATTTTGTTTGAGTGATGGGTACATTTTTAGTATGGTCATGATAGAGGAGTTCGACAACCAATGTCACTAACATCAAATTACATATTAGGCTTGGTGTTTTTGATTAAATACAAGTTCCATACCCTAGTACAGGACAAAATCTAATGGAAACATTGAAATCCCCTCAATCTTGAAATCCTAAAAAGTTGATACGTTTGTTGGATTTTGAATGAGATCTAAAATTCTAATTTCTCCATGTGAAATCTAATGAGGTCAGAACCACTCTCAAACATCATGAGTCATTTCATGGTAATGTTTAAAAATTTAAGTAAAACTGACATTCTCCTTTATCTTTCATTTTCATCCTTTTAATTTAAGAATTCAACATTACCATGAATTGCTTATCAATACTATGACCATAGACTTGAATATTAGGCTACTCTGGAACTAATATTACCATAGTGTTTTCTTTCTCCCTCCCACTTTCGATACTCCCATAATACTCTTGAACCTCTATTTCTCTAGCCTACTTGTGTTTTGACTCCATGTGGCCAATGTATTGTATAAACAATACCTTATCATACAGATATTGCTACACAACATATAAAAACCATTTACCCCCTTATTATATTCTCAATATATTACCAAAAAGATGAATGAATGAGATGAGGAGCATTGTCTTCCTTATATAGATTTTGTGGAGCAATTTTCCCTCTAATTTGTCCTCCATCGTGGGCCCTCACTTAACCACCATCATGCAAAACTTAACCACTTCCATGTAAATTGAACTAGGGAGTGCATAACTTAACTACAGCACAAATAACTTTTCCTAAATCTAATCTCCTAATAAAACCGAATGGGGTCCACTAGCTCCAAGATTGGCTCCATAATACAAAAATTAATCTTGTTCCAAAATAATTTAGGAAGGGACATGACACATCAATGCTTCTTAGTAATTCTCAGATAAGTATGAGATCCCTATGCTTAAATATGTTATTTACACCTGTAGATTACATATTTGTGACATGTTTGAATAAATTCCTGCCATGGCTAATAGGGGTCCATTCAAGGGCTTGTTCAAGTATTTGCTTTTGCCTCATTGTCTCCTTGTTATCTTTCTATTTTGAAGGTGTCATTCAATTTTGGGTAGTGACTTGGGCTCTGGGCCTAAAAAAGTGGCTCAAATCCCAACGATGTTGACACAACACATGAGAAAAATAGTCCCTGGACGTTGGCATACCTTATCATGAGAGCGTCTAGAGCCTCCTGGACGTTGTCAGGCCCATAACATGGGAGCGTTTGAGGGTCAAATGGTATAAAACCTCAATGGGACCTAGGGACTGATTGCCAGAAATGTTGGGATGGTTCTTAGGGGCCCTATAGTTGATGTTGAAGGTCTGTATGGTGTGTTTCCGCCATTGCCACTTCCTTAACATGGCTTAGGAGGTCGAATCATATCATTGTAACTTCTCATCACATGTTTACCCTGGTTGGCTAGTTACTTGGGTAGATGTGGGAGGAGGGTGTTACATAGTGGTATCAAAGCATGTTCACCCCTCGGACTGGATGGGAGGTGTGTTGGTCATGCATTTATGTCGGTTGCATATGTGTTCCTTATGCTTGTACTCCATGTGCTTGTTGCATTTGCATGGTGTTGATCATGGGTGTAGTGATATCGCCATGTGAAGGTTGATGGTGTTGTTGTGGGATGTGTCGTCATGAGTGTATGGTTGTATATGCATTTCTTATGCATGTTAGTGTCTATATGTTGTTATGTATGCATTTGTCATGGTTATGGTTATGGTTATGCATGTATGGTAGGTCAGACATGCATGGTGAAGTCATTGTATACAATTAGGTCATCGTGATGATATTGGTTTGTTATGATGTTGATATGTTTGTATAGATAGAGCAGGAGATGCAAATCATTAAATTGAAGTTGCAACTTTGGACCTCAAAGCAAGAACATGTCGTCATATAGGTTTGTATGTTGGGGATGCAGGTATGTAGTTTAAGGGTTGTTATGTACATTATGGTTATGTGTATGTCTTTCATTCTATTGACATTATGGTTACATACATGATAGATGCTAGTTGATTACTATAGTCATATGCGCATGTGTTATATAGTCATGAAGGATAGTAACATGTGGTTGTATGCATTGCTTTTTTTGTTTTATGTTAGATAACTTGATGATTAGGTTATATGTTGTTGATGAGCACAATATATAATTTTTTGTTGTTATATGCTAGTAACTTGATGATTAGGGTTATTACATTAAGATCTTGATGTTATATGTATCATACTAAGTTGGATTGGTCTACGTGAATGGTTAGGGTTATGACATTCGGGCATGCGTTAATATGTTGTGATATTATGTCATACTAATCTAGGCTCACTGTGTAGATGTGATTATTATGTATGAATGATAAATGTTTATGAGATTAAGATGTGGAAATGTTAGCTAGTGACTATTGTGGATATCATGACCTTATTTGTGGTTGAGTTGATATGTTGAGAAGTTATATCGTGCTAATTTGGATTGATTGTGCAGACAAGATAGCCTCCCCTGAGATGCATTAAGGTATGAGTTTTCTTATGTCACCTATTTGGTGTTTGAATGTTGACTATGTCGTTTATTTGGTGATTGAGTGTTTGTGTCTATTATGCCATATATCTGTTGTCTAAATGTTTGATTACTTGAATGATATGAGTATGTGTCTATAATATTTCTTGCCAAAATGATCTTGTTTTAAGATTATTGTATTAATACATATGTGTTGAGACAATTGATATGTACTTGGGTGTAGTAGGTGATAGTTGTAGCATTATGTCTAATGACTATGAGTTGACTATGGATTATGACATGATTGGTAGTCTCAGTAAAGGTCAATTTCAAATTGATATATATGATTGTCTTGATATTTTGAACGTGTGGTTGACATGTGTGAAGAGTTGCAAGAAACATGCTTTGTATTAACATGACAAGGTAATAGTTGATTTGTTTATATAACTATCTATTAGGTGATATGAAAGTACATAGAAAGACTTAGTTTTAACAAGGTAAAAAGGTAAAAGAAAGGAATTGGGAAAGAATTCCTTTGGCTATGTTTGGAAACCCTAATTCTAAATGAATGAGTGCTTTGCATACCAGAAGTCTTCTTAATCTTAATTTGTCTGAAACTATGTGGATATGTGATATATTCATGGACATGTATTTGACAGGTATAACAACTTGCATCTAGTTACAGCTAGATTTGTCAAGGGAATTGGAGTCCCTTGAGACATGGCACAAATGTGTTCAACTACAAGGCAATGTGCTTGGCACAACAAGATAAATTAACTAGTGTATTGTTATGTTTATTTATACATTGATGATTATGTGTTTATGGTAGTATGATGCATGGAGTTGCATGGAAAGAGAGGTTGCCATGAAAACTTGAAGAAGGCTCAGGTTGAGTTTTCCTTGGGAACCAGGGGGATTAAGTCATGGTATCTGCTGTTAATCTTGTGCTTTTGGTATTTTGGTGATTTGTTGTGCTTGATTGCGGTTTTGTTTGCACCTTGTGCATGGCCATGCCACTTTGTTTTTGGTGTTGTATTGTTATTGGTTTTCCATGGTTTTCTTCTTGTTAGCTACTCTTTCTTTCCTTTGTTGTTTTGAGAGTCTTGGGAATTGGTTGGGGAAGGAGGAAGTTAATGGAGCTCGAGGAGAGCTGTGTGAAACCCAACAAGTAATGAAAGACTCAGATGAAGCTGGGGCATGTGTAAGGGAAGCTAAAGGTAAGAGTATGATAGTCGGTTGAGTTGGTTGGGTGCATTGGTGTAAATGGATGATGGCAGGACAATCATGAGAAAATTTACAGAAAGGTAAGGTGAATGGACTTGAGGCGTCATATGCCTTGGCTATGTTGGGAACGTTTGTTCTCAATGTTGCACATGTGTTGCATGCAAAAGGGAGTTCTCTTAACCTTGAACTTATGATATGTGGTAATTATGTTGTGAACATGTTTATGCTAATA
>APFE030928088.1:79327-128511 GCA_000404065.3 Pinus taeda | reverse complement strand
TTGTCTGGCAGGGTCATCAGAAATCGTTCTTATGGAGGAATGGTTGCTTATGCAGGTGAATGACATGAAGAGGTTCCTAGTTTATGAGGAATCAAGTGGAAGAGTAGTCATGAAAAATATATGAGGTCAGTATCATGTGGATGTGAATTGATATTGTATGCTTGTATTATGCCTATGTTTTTGTTATGGCAGGCAACTCTGAGGGATACATCAGCTAAATGAAAACAGTGAGATCTGATGCATGTGAGGATAAGAATGGATGATGAAAGAGACACTAGAAGCAAGATTGCTTGGTAGAGATAATGTGGTTTTGGATGTGTGGTACTATTGTGCATATGTTGTACATGTTACATATGTGATGTTGTGCACATGTGGTGTTGTGTATATATAGTGTGTGTACTTGTTGTTTATGCAATGATTATATACAAGGTAGTACATATAGTGTTGTGTGAATGTTGCATATGCAATGCTAGGTATAGATGGTGCTATGTACATGTTGGATATGCGATGTTGTGTACATATTGTATTGTGTGCATGATGGATATGCGGTGTTGTGTGCATATGGTGTTGTGCACATGTTGGATATGCAATGTTGTGTACATAATGTGCTATGTACATGTTGTATATGCAGTGCTATGTACATATGGTGTTGTGTGCGTATTGTACATATGATGTTATACACATATGGTGCTATGCACATATGGTGTTGTGTGCATGATTGTACAAGTGGTGTTGCGAGTATGTGGTGCTGTCTACATGTTGTACATATGGTGCAATGTGTAGGTGGTGTTGTGTACATGTCGTGCATATGGTGTTGTGTACATGTGGTGTCATGTACATGTAGTGCATTTGGTGTTGTGTACATTTGGCGTTGTGTACACGTTGTACAAGTGGTATGATGTACATCTGGTGTTGTGTACACGTTGTGCAGGTGGTGTCGTGTACATGTGATGTCGTATACACGTTGTGCATGTGGTGCTGTGTATAGGTGGTACTGTGTACATGTTGTACATGTAGCATTGGTGTACATGTGGTATTATGTGCATGTCGTACATGTTTTGTTGTGTACATGCAATACTATGTATGTGCAATATGTAGTCGTGTTATCATGACATGTGTACTCATTGTGTTGTACTCTATGTAGTACATGTATTGTGTTGTGTTGTATGGTAAGTGTAGGTACATGTATTGTGTGGTGTTGTACATCGAGTATAGATGTATTATGCTGTGTTGTACACCAGGTGTAGGTACATGTATTGTGTGGCATTATACATCAGGTATAGATGTATATATTGTGTTGTACATCGAGTGTAGGTGTATGTATTGTGTGGTGGTCTACACTAGATGTAGGTGTATGTATTGTGATGTGTTGTACATTATATGTAGATGTATGTGTGGTATGTTAGGTGTAGGCGCACACATTGCATGGTGTTGTATGTTGTGTGTGGTTGTATGTGTGTGATGCACACTATATGTATGTGCACATGGTTGAGGAGAAGGCACTAGGTGATTTTCAGGTGTGGGAGCTGATTCAAAGTGCGTATAGAATAAAGACAAAGGTAGAAACTAAGGATTGATTAAAGGATAAGTATCAATATTTTATTTTAGTTTTATTATGCATGTGATTTATGATTCTGGTGTATGATGATTACATGTGATCTATGATTATGGTTTATAATGTTTACCTGTGATTTATGATTTTGATCTATCATGGTTGTGTTTTGAACTAACCTGGTTTGATATATTTGTACATGATCATTTGGTCAAAGTTTCTAGTTTGACTTGTTGTGACAAGAAGCAAACATAATTGCAAGTATACCTTATTGATAGGCCACCAACGAGGTATGATGTGAATTTATTTCAATTTATTTTAAATCTAATGGAAATTATGTGCTTGGTACATGAATGCACAAACATGCCCAGTTGGGTGGTCGAAATTGACTGCAATAAATTTCAACAACAAAAGGAATTGGAAAATGCTGCAGTATGCTGGTAAAGCACTTCAGGAGCACAGCCATTATGGGACACTGGTACCCAATAGCATCCATTGATTGCCATGAGCATGCTATGACTGGTATGATGTTTTTAAAGTAGGGATATTCCTTAGTTTTTGTATCTTATGATGTGAGGAAGCCTTGCCAAGGGATGTACTGCCCGGGATGGGGGTGCTAGTGGAACTTGGAAGGTGTGTGACTGCACGGAAAGAGGTGACCGGATTTCCCGAGGGACCGTGTAGTAAAGAAGGGAAGGCCGAGGATGGATTTGTTTTGGTCATTAGCATTTCCAGATGGAATCAAATGCACATTGGGAGTGTGCCATGGAACAATGAGTTGGTAACTGTTCATTGAGAGGACAAGTGGTGCAAGATTGTAGCACTGGACATTGGATGCATATTTGACTTTTACAGTGGATTCTGGAGTTCCTAGGAAGGAGGTGAATGCTGTTATTAATTTGAGGGTGGAGGTGTGAGCCTTTGGATTCCCTTATTGTGGATGTAGTCATTGTATCCTTTATTTGTTGGTTGAGAAAATGTGTATATGTGTATATTATTGTAAATACTATATCGAGCTGGTTTATAAAGCTCCACAGACAATATGGTTATTTGTTGGTTGAAGCAAATGTGCTTAAGTATATGTGGTTGTTATTGTAAATACCGTAATGAGTTGTGTTATAAAGCTCCAATAAACGATATGATTGTCATGTTTTAGGAGATGGTCATCGTAAATACTGCAACAAGTTGTGTTATAAAGCTCTATGGGCAGTATGTTTTGTTTTGAGTAGTCTTGTTGGTTATAGGTGTCATTGAACACTGAGGACAATGTTCCCCCAAGGGGGAGAGTTTTGTAACAAAAACACATGTAAAAATATATAAGGCCATAGTGATGGGACACATATTCCAAGTTGAATGGTGGGAAAAACATCCTAGTGGGCGTTCATTCTATTTATTATGGCTAAGGAAATTGGCAAAGGCAATGGAAAAGGCTTTGGAAAGGCATGGGGTATTTATTGGCATTTGATTTATGAAAATAATGGAAATTAGGAGAAAAGGAAGGTGAAAGGTCACAGGTTGCATGTCAGGAGGAAATTGAAGGAAAATAATGGAAAGTGAAGAAAATAGAGGCCTCGTTAATAAAAAGGCTTCTGAGGATTAGTGGGTAAGATTTTGACAGGTCTTGGTGGAGCTCTCTTCTATTCTCTCACTCTCATACTCTTGGACACGAGTTTATTGGAGCACTCTTAGAGGAGTGTGGCATACTTGGAGTTTTGGATCAAGAAGGCAAAGGAAGAGTAGGGAAGCATAGGAGGACATCGGGATCAACAAATACAATGGGTTTTGCTTGCAGGTACTGAGTTGCATGTATGTTTTCCTCACTAGTTTTGGCATGCATGGCATGTGCATGTGGTTTGTTGGTTGTGATCTATCATTGACATGGAGGATGGCAGGGATTGACAGTGGATTTCCTAGCCTTGCCATTTCTTGGATAGCCATGGTGATTGTGGATTTGTTTTCCTTGTTTTGTTTTGGTTGGTTCTCATGTTTCCTTAGCTTGGGTTGAGTTATTAGTCTCGGAAGCCTTGGTTGGAAAAACACTCTGGAAGCCCTGTAACATCTTGGGTTGAGTTACTAGTCTTGGAAGCCTTGGTTGGACAAATTCTCTCGAAGCCCTTGGTGGGTTGAGTTACTAGTCTTAGAAGCCCTGGTTGGATAAACGCTCTAAAAGCCTGGTAACAACTGTGGGTTGAGTTACTAGTCCTGTAAGCCTTGGTTGGACAAATGCTTTGGAATCCCTGGAAGCCCTAAAAGGCTTGGATAGAGACCAATCTGATGATGGTTTTGTGATGTCCGACCGTGAGGTGGAATCATTATTTGATGGGTTGAGGTGGACGACCTATGGAAGCCTTGGATGGCTTTGGATTGATGTGTTCTATAAGATACCACATTCATGCTTGGAATATGGCACGAGGGTGAATGGTTGAAGAGAGATTTGGCTCAGCCATTCTACAGTTGGGTGGAACGTGGTAGTCTCATACCAGGTTGGCTTTTACATCATTAATATGAGGTTATTTCTCCTTGTTATCTCATGAGTATTATACTGGTTTATATGTGGATTATATGGTTGTGATTTCCTTGGTAGTTCTGTTGCTATTATGCTGGTTAAGTATATGTTTTATGACAGTAGCTATGTATGGATCTCATCATGTTTTTACTTGTAAATGGATGGACAATGTATCTATGACCTAAAGGATGAAACTATAGCTAAAGTGTTGAGGCAACAATGCTTCTTAGCGATTCTCAGATAAGAATGAGACCCCTATGATTATATATGTTATTTACACATGTAGATTACATGTTTGTGACATGTTTGACGAAATGTCTGCCATGGCTAGTAAGGGTCCAGTCAAGGGCTTGTTCAAGTATTTTCTAAAGGTGTCATTCAATTATGGGCAGTGACCTGTGCTATGGGCCTGAAAAAAGTGGCTTAAATCTCTGGGATGATAGCATAACACTATACAAAATAATCCTTGAACGCTACCATGCCTTGACATGAGAGCGTCCAGAGCCTCCTAGACACTGTCATGCCCATAACATGGGAGTGTTCGGTGGTAAAATGGTCTAAAACCTAAATGGGACCCAGCGATTGATTGCCATAAATTTTGGGATGGTTATTAGGGGTCTTGTAGCTTATTTTGAAGGTTTGTATGGTGTGTTTCCATTAGTTCCACTTCCTTAACATGACTTAGGAAGATGAATCATGTCATAGTAACTTCCCGTCACATGTTTACCCCGGTTGGCCAGTTACATGGGTAGATGTGGGAGGAGGGTGTTACAGCTGCTCCTCAAGTATGCATAAGTCTACCTCCAAATGTTGAAGGTGCTCCTCCCAAGTCCGACTATAAATGAGTATGTCATTAAAGAAAACATGTGGTTCATACATGACTGAAAAGTAGTTGGAGTGTTGGTTAGCCCAAAGGGCATCAACAAGAACTCAAAATGTCCATAATGGCAATGAAAGGCAATCTCAGGGATGTCTTTCTCCCTCATCTGGATATGATGATACCCCAAGCACAAATCTATCTTAAATAAGTATTTCACCCCTCTAAGCTCATCCATCAACTCGTCAATGCGTGGGATGGGATATCAGTTCTTCAATGTCTTCTTATTAAGGGTCTTGTAGTCAATGCACATGCGCAATGTCCCATCCTTCTTCTTCACCAGCACCATGGAAGAATCAAAGGGAATCAAACTAGGCCCGATGTGACCCAACCTCAACAGCTCCTGGATGGCCCTCTCTATCTTGTCTCGGTAGGCCTTTGCATGCCTATACGGGGTGGTGATGACTATGTTGATCCCATCCTCCAACTCAATAATGTACTCAAACCCATGATTTGGGGTCTTCCTAGTGGGGTCTCCCCAAAAATCCCCTTGTGCCTCCCTAACAAGGCCAATATGTTTGGGTGCATAGGCTGTTTCGGAGCCCTTGTCTCCGAGATCCTTAACTCAACTGCCCACTCTATGTCCCCATGTCGTAGATCTGCCTCCATCTGGTGAGCTTAAAATATTTTGGGTGGATAAGAGTGCATTCCCCTCAATAGTACTAGCTTCCCATCTGGCCCCATAAAATCCATCTTTAACTTCTGCCAGTTAGTGGTGACCCTCCCCAATGAATACAACCAGTAGACACCCAACACCACATTGGTGTCTAGGACATCAACTACAAAGAATTAATCAATGAGCGAGTAGTTCCCCGTCTTCACAGCCAACCTGGGAACATACTTCGTGCACTGCATGGTCCAGTCTCCTGGCAATAGTATAAAGAACCCCTCGAATGTCTCTATTTGAATGCCCCTACGCTCCACCATCTGGGCATCAATAAAGTTGTGGGTGGCCCCACTGTCCACTAGAATAAACACTCGCTTCCCCTATATAGTCCCCAGAATTCTAAGTGTCAAATACTTTGGCACTCCCCAAAGTGAGCAAGGACTCCCCCTGATGAGGAAAATGGTCCTCCTTTAGGTGGTGGTGGTGGTTTCCCTTCATATGACTTCCCCCCTCATCTCCCTACTCGACTCCCATCTCAGACTCCTCATTTAGCTCACTGTCTGAATATAGCTCATTGAAATGGGCCTTGACCTTGGTGCACTTGTGCCTAGGTGCCCAAGGCTCTTGGCACGTAAATAACAACCTCATCCTATTCAGGTCTCTTAGGATCTCATCATCCATCTGGCCATCTCCTCCATCCCTCTGAGGTGTCTTAGTGTCTCAGTTCCCCTGTGGGGCCACGGGTCTAGTGGGAGCGAAATCCTAGGTCTTGGGCACTACAACAATCATATCTTGGGTCCTAGAGATAACATCTGGAAGTGATGTGAGTTTGTAAGCCCTTAACCAACCACACAAAGGCTTAATAAGCCCCTCCACAAATAGCATGATCAGCTGGGCCTCTGAGATGTCTGTCACCATCATTGTCAGTCTTTAGAACTCTGTAATGTAAGCCTCTACGCTGCCATTCTGTCTCAGATGGGCTAACTCCTTGAAATGCAATGCTGGGTCTTTCCTCTCAAATCTCTCTAACAGCCTTCGGGTGAACTCTGTGTAAGTGGTGATACAAATGTCTCCCAAGGTGATTAGCCCATGATACCACCACTCCTAGGCATCCCCTTCCAAATGAAGAGTAACAAACTGTATAGCACTAACTTCCCTCATGGAGTTTAGGTGGAAATATGTGTCTAGCTTCTGGATCCATGCCCTGACTGAACTCTTTGCCGACCCATCAAAGTTTGGGAGTGTAACCTTCCCTGTTATCTTCTACACATCCTAGTTGGATGTTCCCCCTCTGTAGTGGGCCCCATTTCCTATAGTATGCCTCTCCTTAAGGTGAATGTACTCCCAAAAAGATATCACCCGCTTAATTTGGGCATCCAACCCCTCATACTCATCAATACCATACACAACTGAGTGGACCAAATCAACAACTAGGTCTAGCTTCCTCTCCGGCTCGGGCTCATCCACAAAATGAGACAAAGTAGGACGACTAGCTTGCCCATGATGGGGAGTATGTGGGGGATAATAAGTACGAAGGCCTCCTCCTTTTCCTGAACCCTCATCACCTTGAGGTTGTCTCTCTAGTCGTCCACCCATATGCAGCCCCATCACCTACTGCATCATGTCCATCATGAACTACCCTTTCCTCAACATCTGTTGATTAGTCGTCAGCAACTCCAAAACTTGGTTTTGGGCCATTTTCTTGGGCTTCTCATTGTCTTCTTAATTATCTTTCCCACCTCTAAGGTTCTCCACCTCGATGTCTGAAAATGGAACTGGGCCTTCTTCTCTACCTTGAACCCTAACTCTACCTCTACCACAACCTCTCTGGATTACTACTCCTTGATATCTAGGTGGCATCACCTGCTCTTGTTCCCCACCCTAGCCAAGAACATGCTTTGATACCACTATAATATTCCAAATAGAATTTTTACATAGATAATCAAAGACATGCACAAAAATAACAATACAATAAATTTCAACAAACACCCATGAACAAAAAAATGCTTCAGAACACCCAAAATGACCAATTTTTTTTATAAATGAATTGCTAGAGTACAATAAAATTGGAAGAAGTGCACTTGGGCTTGGTCAAGGCAAGATACAAGCCCTAGGTGATCAATATCTCAATACCCAACTACTAGTTTGTCCCTCCAGAAATCTTCATTGGCCCAGTTTTTCTACATTGCTGACTGACTTGGCACCCTGATTTGGCCCCTCAAAACTTCCCAAAAAATTCTGTAAATTTTGGGATGTCATCCTGGTCAAAAACCCAAAAAAACCCAGAAAGGGTTTTCTCTTGTTTTCACCCTCCAAATTCGACCCCAAATAGCTTGGCCCTCCTCTAATGCCAGAACACTCCACCTGTAGCAGAAAATGATGAATTTCTACTCCAAAATGCTAGCAACCACCTCACAATCTCCCTTCAAATAAAATTCTAGCATCTCATCCCCTAAATCCTCCAACTGACACTCCACACAACAATCACCCAAGAGAATTGTGTAGGCCTGTGAGAGATGACGCAGTAACAAGCTTCAACAATTCGTACAACATTGAGGGACTCCATTTTTCCTCCCAAAATCTCCTACTTTAGTTGGGATTTGAACAAGAATACTCTTGCAACAATAGAGACACGAACTTTCGGAATAACATGTACCTATGTGATGCTCCTCTCCAATCCTCCACAACAAGAGAAAATCCTTCTTAGGGTGGCACTCAAAATCCACCGAAGAAAGGTTGAGCTTCACTCCTTGGGAAGCTATCTTGCTAATCAACACTTATAACTCAGTTAAATAGCTAGAGTGACAATCAGTTATCAAAATGTCAAAATGCCCCAAATGATGCTTCTCTTTCCCTATTTATGCATATTGACCTTGAGTCTCATGTGGGTCCGATCTCCAATTTCGACCTCACTTAGGAAAATCAAATTACTTACCTTGGGGTACATATTATTTTCAGGTAAGTGGCCCCCACATAATACTAAAATGCTCATCGACACACTTTTCCCAAGTTTTCTTCACCAAAAATTGCCTTAGACCAAAAAATGACAAAACTTGCAAAATTGTTCCTCTCGCCTTAGGAAAAGAATTAAGAAGGGACATTACATATTCTAAGCATGCATGTGGGATCTCATGGAACACATCCAACAAAATCAAACCAGGGCTTCCAGAGGCCAAACCACCTCAACCCTCTACCACTGATTCCACCTCACGGTTGGACATCACTAACCACCACCAGATTGGTCTCTACCCAAGCTGTCTAGGGCTTTAGAGCGTTTGTTCCAACCAAGGATTCCAGGACTAGTAACTCAACCCACAACTATCATTGGACTCCTAGAGCGTTTTTCGAACCAGGGCTTCCAGGACTAACAACTCAACCCACTAAGGGATTCTAGAGCGTTTGTCCAACCAATGCTTCCAGGACTAGTAACTCAACCCAAGCTGTTATAGGGCTTCGAGAGCATTTCTCCAACCAAGGCTTCCAGGAACTAGTAACTCAACCCACAACCAAAATAACATGAGAACCAACTAGAAAACAAAAGGAAAGAAACCTACAACACCATGGCTATTTAGAAAATGGAAAGGCTAAGCAAATCCACCTTCAATCCAGGAATTCCTCCATGCAAATGACAGATCATAACCAAGAAACCACATGCATATGCCATGTGTGCAAAAACTAGCAAGGAAATCATATATGCAACTCATTACCTGCAAGGGAAAACCGTTGTAGTTGGTGATCTTGATTTCCTCTTGCGCTTTCCCGCTCTTCCTTTTTCTTCTTGCTCCAGAACTCTAAGTATGCCACACTCCTCGGAGAGTGCTCCAAGAAAACCCTAAGTTTCCAAGAGTATGATAGAGAGAGAATAGAGAGAGAGCTCCAAAATTGAACTGACAAAAGTCTACCAACTATTCCTCATAAGACTTTTTATCAGTGAGGCCTCTATTTTCTTCAATTTCCCATTATTTTCCTTCTCACATGCAACATGTGACCTTTCACCTTCCTTTGATCCTATTTCCCATTATTTTCATAAATCAAATGCCAATTAATGCCTCATGCCTTTCCAAAGCCTTTGGCGATTTCCTTAGCCATAATAAACCAAATGAACACCTGCTAGGATGTTTTGCCCACCATTCAACTTGGAATATGTGTCCCATGACCTTGTTCATATATTTTTTACATGAATTTTTAACCGAGGCTATTACAGTGTGTGGGTGGCTTCGCATGGTGTGGGTCTGGTTTCTATTGGAGTGTGGGATCGGTCAAGAGTTAGGGAGGTCAAGGTCATCATTGGGTAGGGGCTTGAAGGAAGGGTTGTAGTGCTAGCCCACAACCTAGGCGCCCTGCACTGTGAATTAGAGTGTGTATGTTGAGTGGGGGGTTTCTGAGGCAGGAGCTGGTTGAAGGCTTGGACAAGTAATGCAAAGGCAAAGAGGTCGAGCATGCGAGGGTGTAAGCCCTTGTGGCATTGGTTTGATGCATTAGAGGGACCAACCAGATCTAGAGGGAGAAATCGACCAACATGTCGACTCCCCTAGCAGGGTAGAATTTCCTCCCCCATTTGATTCTTTCGAGGCCCAGCTATGAAAAATTACTCAAATGGTTGAGTGGTTGGCAAGGGATAGGCACAATGATCACATTGAGTTCATAACTGTCATTGAAGACATACAACACAACCAATGCCATATACTAGACAAACTCGCTTCTCTCCAGCGTGGTCATAAGCGGATTCAGGAATGATAGGATTGCTTGGAGGGCCTTGTAGATCACATAAAGGCTCATGTTCATGAGGCATTCCACCAGCCTCCACTATTAGGAGACAATCTGATTGCCCTAAACCTAGGAAATGATGATGCTTTGGGATGATGGTTAGTTATGTTTATTTTTTGGGTCAATTTTGTCTACTGTGGGCGGCATGCATGAGATATCGTAGTTTTATCTTGCTTTTGTCAATGTGTTTTTATTAATATCACCAAACCAACAAGTCCAGTAGGAATGTGTTTGGAGGCATTTTGACTGTGATCCATCAACGATGTAATCATTTGAACAATTAATAAAATCCTTTTACTTATAAAAAAAATTATACATATAAAAAGTCATATTAATAAAAAATAATACACGTTAATATTAGTATTTATACACATAGGTGGAAAGATTTTAGTCAATAGGGATTATCTCTGGTAGTTAAGCAAAATGGTTGTTATCTCCCCCACCCAGGTTCAATTCATTGTGAGTGCATCATAATGAGAAATATTGTTGTAATGAATGATTTCCCTTGGAAAGAAAAAAGGTGCAAACACCTTATTCAAGATTAATTGTAATCAAAGTGTAACAATTACTACAAATAATGGTGTTTTAAGTTGGTTGTTATAAGTTGATTTTTAAACATGGAATTCATGTCCATGTTAAGTGTCTTCCTAGTATTAACAAAAACATATAATTTAGATGTTTTTTGTTTAAATATATTACAAATATTTTTTATTAAATGAAAGTTCTTTCATGGATTTAAAAAAAATGAGATTATAATATTTTGTATTGAAATGAGTCTATGGGATGTAGAGAAAATGGTGACAAGGTGTTTTGTTAAGGCACTTCATGGTGTAAAGGTCACAAGTTCGAAAATCTACAGGAAAAATTCCAGCCATGCTAAGAGTTGGTGTGGCCTAGGCCAATCACAATCCCTGGGAGATTTTGGGGTCTTAGATTTCCCTGGGTCGCGACTACTCAAGCCACAAGCTAGGCATGCTAGTCATCTCAAGATTCACATAACCTAGCAATCAATAAAAAATATTTTTTTTTTTTTTATTGAAACGGTACAATGTTGTACTCATTTAATTATAAACTACATGAATTCCCATTTTTTCGAAAAGGTAATAGAAGGAAACCTATATAAAGATGTTTTGAGATTTAATAATGGATAAAGTTATTTTTTTTTGGTGGGGGGGGGCGGGGGGGCGGGGGAGTTTTGATAAACTTTGGTTAAAAAAGTTTTGTTTGTTTTTACAAAAGATTAACATACTAAGTTAAATATATAGTGTTAATGTGTTTAATACGATAACAAGTATTAATGATGAAAAACATTAGTATATTTAGCATAGTAGCTAGTATTATTGATGAAAACCATGGATAGTTTCATTGTTTATAGCGTTTAATTGAAACTATGTTCCTTGTAACATAATGTTTAGGTATCTGATACTTATTAGAGCTGAATATGGAGTATTAGTGTGTTTAACATAATAACAAGTATTTATGATGAAAAACATGGATAGTTTCATTATTTATAGTTTTTATTTGAAAATATGCATAATGTAAGATAGTATAAAATATTAGAAACTTGAGTTCTTGTTTAATTATAAGAGAATACATATTTATGTGATGGTGGCATATTCTTGATTTAAAGATCCATTATCTAGTCTATGAACAAGCCAAGTTTATTAGTTACCTCCATCTTTCTAATTCCATCATGTCCTCTCATTGTTCTTGTAGTAAGTACTAAATATATTTATTTGATGTGTTGTTATTGACTATTATGGCACATGCATATATCAAAGATTAAAATTTTTAATATTGATTTTGCAAGATACTAATTGGGAATCAAGTGCACCAACTTCTGACATACCTTTAATTTCATGGATAATCTCATCCCTTTTGCAGTAAGTTTATCTCTCTCTCATATGTGTGTGTGTGTAAAATAATTTTTAGATGATTTAGCACATGTATACATGTAATTTGATATTTTTTTACGTTGATTTTTGTAGGATCTTGATATGTTATTGAGTTTAGATATGTTAGATGTTCCCCACCACTTACAAAAAAGTTGTTCAAGAAGGATCCACAGTAGTTAGCAGTGCATAAGAAGAAAGAAGTTAAGGTTAATTTGGTGATCTTGGATGTCAAGAAGGATCATTTGATTCCTCACTTATCTAAGAAAAAAATGATAAAGAAGGTGTTCGATGCTTCAGTTGGCCTCTACCGGAGTGAGAACATAAAAATAATATTGTAGAACAAACTCAAATCCATAGAGATAACCAAATCATACACCATTACCAATTACCTAATGAAGAACATGTAGATTCATGACCGAATTTCAGTAGTTACGGAGAAGGTTACAAATGTAGATTTTGTGAACATGGCACTAAATGGATGCTTAGTGTCATAGGAGCCATTTATCAAAGGTATCCGTGCTCAAGAAAATATTCCTAGATTTGAAATAATGTGGGATGAGTATATCTACGAGGAAACTTGGATGGAGTTAGAGGTCAACAAGAATGGTGGTGACGAGAACCTGGCCTTATTCATTAAGTTGAAGAAGGGAAAGGAAAAGGAACCAATAAGGGTATGAGAAAGGGTTAGGATTCAAACTCACATCCAGGAAAGAAGGACTTAAGTAAAATCAAGTGCTTCATTTGTCATAAGTTGGACATTATGCCTCACAATTTCCAGATAGGAAGAAAATAAAAGGATGCAATAGTAGAAGCATGCAACAACCTCCACAAAAACTTATATGATTGAGTTTGCTCAAATTTAAGAAAGTTTTCTCAACAATATCTTGCATTGCTATCAAAGCAATTCCAAGGAAGGTGTGAGATGTGATTAGTGGAGCATTTTGTCATATGAAATTGGGTAGGAAGTTGTTTTCTAGTGTAACAAAGAAAGGTTGAAGAGTAAGGGTTGAGCTTGGTGACGATTCCATGTATTTTGTAGCAAGAGTTGTTATTGTTCCTTTCTAGCTTGAGTTAAGTAACTCTATAGATTTCAATGATATTTTGTTTTTTCTAGGGCTCAAGAAAAAAATTGCTTTTAGTTTTGGTTGTGGAGGATAAGGGTGTTGAAAATGCAACACGAAAATCCTAATTTATTTTTGTCCTTGAATTAAATTAGGAATAAAATTGTAACTCCACATCACATGACAACTTGTATTAGTTAACTAAGTTAATTTGACTTAGTTGGTTTAGTTAATTCGAGTTGAGGGTCTAACTTGAGTCATGTAGAGTGTCTCCTACATTATAGGAGCCCTAGTTGAGTTTATTTTGAGTTGTAATTAATTAATTCAGTTTAACTCACTTAAAGTCAGTTAAATTAGTTCCAAATGTTGGAGGAACTAGTGGGAAGTCTAGTAGTGTGGCGCTGCCTGCACTGATCAACCAATTAATTGATGATTCACTCATAAATAACTCATGCATGTCAGGTATGAGAGTTACCCAGTTGATATTGTAGTTCGGGGACAACGTACCATCAATTGTATAATCATCCGAATTGTATAAATGGCGCATGCAGCTAGAGGAAGGCCTATGATGGATTGTGCAAGTCCTTTGAGTAATTTCCCTAATTAATAGGGGGCTAACTCCTAAGGAAACAACACAAGGAAATAGGAACTTGGGCAAGAATAAAATTGGTTAAGTATTGGCCTGGGCTTGTCTGAAGTTGTGAGACAGACAAAGATAGTGCAGAGGTTGCTTGGGCTTGAGAAAAGCATTGTAATATTCTCATATTTTCTAACTAATGCAATATACAAATAGCATGGGTTTTTAGATGTGGATTTCCCCAGGAAATTATTGTGTAATGTGTTGATTGAATTATTTATCTTGTATGCTTCATGATTTCGTGGTCATTGAATTGTTTCCGCTGATGAGTAGAATAGTTTAAAGTCTATTGTTTTAGTCAATTACAATTAGCAGTTTGAATCTACAAGGAATTTCTACATGGTATCAGAGTAGAAATCACTCTAGAAGAGGAGAATATGAGTTTGTCTTTTGCAGGTGAAATTGAATTTGCAATATCATACTTCGAGGTCAGCAAGATGTCTTTCTATGGATGGAGACTCAAATAGGTCCTTGAGGATAGTTCAAACTATATTTCTTGGAAGGACAGGATGGAGGCAGTGTTGGAAGACAATGGGCTTAAAGAATTCATAGACAAATATATTCGTAAGCCTCTAGCAACTGATGCTCAAGCTCTGGCAGAGTGGAGAAAATGTGTTGCAAAGGCGAGAAAGATTATCTTAGAAGGAGTTAGAGATCATATTGTCTTGAACCTCCATGGTAAGGGGACTCCATATGCAATGTGGAAGGCATTGGCAGACTTGTTTCAAAACAACAACGACCATAAGAAGCTGGCACTGAAGGACAAGCTCAGAAAAATCAAGATGGAGAAGGGCGGCACAATACTAAATTAATTGACCAAGTTCACCCAATGTCGAGATGAGCTTGGAACTGTTGGTGTTATAGTTGTTGAATATGATATGGTTAGCCTAACACTTCTAGGCCTTCCCAAGAGCTAGCACAACTACCAGGATTTAGTAAATGGGAGGGAGAAGATACTAGAGTGGGAGCATTTGTGGTTCGACTTGGTGCAAGAAGAGATTCGAAGGAACACTAGAGATGGATCCTCATCCAAACATGATGATGGGGAGAATTGTGCCTCAGCTAGAAAGGCAAATAAAGGGAAAGGTAATTCATCCCATTCCAAAAAGGTCCCAGTCAGGGCGACAAGAAGAAGGACTTGTCGAAGATTAAGTGTTTTCACTGTCATGAGCTGGGACACTATGCCACGAAGTGTCCACACAAGAATGCTAACAAGAATCCCTTAGGAGGAGTGGAAGGTGAAGCTCTTGCTTCACAAATAGAGTTGGATTTCACCCTCATTGCTTACATCGTGACATTAGTGATGGGTAGTCTGTGGTATCTGGATAGTGGAGCCTCATTCCATATGACTGACAACAAAGAATTCTTTAGTGACTTGGAGGAGAAGGACCTCCAGATGCACATCGAAATGGGAGATGATGGAAGGTATAGTGTGACCGACATCGGTATCGTTACTTTTTAGAGGGAGTCTTGTTCTCCTCTCACATTAAAATATGTCATGTGTGTTCCAGGTCTGAAGAAGAATTTGGTTTCAGTTGCTATGTTGGAGGATCGTGGCTATGATGTGATATTTGGCAAAGGAAAGAATTTTCTTCATCACATAGGCTTAGGACAAGTGAAGCGGATCATGGTCCGGGTGAAGAACCTCTACAAGTTGGATGTAGAGAATTGTGTTTCTTTGAGCACAAAAGCAGAGAAGATGCAGAGCCGAGACATCGGCGATTTGTGGCATAGAAGATTAGGTCACTTTCACCACAGAGCTTTGAAGATCATGCAATATACTTTTATAGGACTTCCCAAGGGTACACTAGATCAGAGATATACATGCAAAGGGTGTAAATTGGGGAAGTACACCAAAGCCACCTTTCATCATAAGGACAATCGAGCGCAAGTGATCCTTGAAAGAGTTCACTGAGATGTGTATGGACCGTTCTCGACAGCCTCCATGGAAAAGCATAGGTATTATGTAATATTTGTAGACGATTTCTCACATAAGTGCTGGATTTTCTTCATGCAGAAGAAATATTAGACATTATTTGAATTTTGTGAATTTAAAGCATTTGTTGAGAAGGACACTAGCAGGAACATGAATGTTATGAGGAGCGATAACAATGGAGAATATGCGTTGAATGAATTCAAGAACTTATGTGCATCAGAAGGCATTCAAAGAGAGTTAATAACACCCCATAACCCACAATAGAATGGGGTGGCTGAAAAGAAGAACAAAAGTATTGTGATAGATGCACGAGCAATGTTACATTATCAGGGCCTACCGTTGCACTTGTGGGCTGAAGCATGCGACACAATTGTATATGTGCATTACAGAAGCCTCTTCGAATTCTCAGGATGAGTACACCAGAAGAATCTTTTTCAGGTAAGAAACAAGATGTGGCACACTTTAGGATCTTTGGTTCATCAGTTTACTGTCATGTTACCAAGGATGAAAGAAAAGATCGAGAACCAATAGATGAGTTGGGCATATTTGTGGGGTACACTAATACAACTCACAACTATCGGGTGTACCTTCCATCTCACAAGATGAAAGTGGTTCGTAGAGATGTGAAGTTCAATGAAGAGAAGGCCATGAGATGTTCCCTTGAGAGGGAGCTTTGGTTACATGAAAATGAGGATCTTTTAGCTCCAAAGGAAGAGCCTCATGATGATGTGGAGTAGCCACACGCAAAGGAGCAGAGAGTGGAAGCACCCACTCATGCAAAGATTTCCATAGATGGAAGGAAGCACACCAGAGAGGCCGACATATTGATTCAAGATGCTAGAGAGAATGTGGGAGCACCCATATCACAATGCAGGTAGAGGATTTCACTAGATCAGTACATTGGCTACATGGCTCTGATGAGTGAGAGTGTAGAAATCGAGCCATCCTCATTCGAGGAAGAAATGCAATAACCAGTATGGGTTAATGCCATGGTAGAGGAGTATGAATCCATTATCAGAAACAGTGTTTGGGAAGTAGTCCCAAGACTAGCAGACAAGTCAGTGGTGAGTTCCAGCTGGATTTACAAGGTAAAGCAAGCAGCAGATGGGAGTGTGGAGAAACACAAGGCTAGATTTTTGGCCAGAGGGTTCTGTCGGGTGGAGGGAATTGATTACAAAGAGACCTTTGGTCTGGTATAAAGGTACTCTTCAATCAGATCTATTCTAGCACTTTCAACGCAGATGGATGTGAAGATAACATTCCTCAATGGTGTGATTGAGGGAGAGGTGTACATTGAGCAACTGAAAGGATTTGAGACCTTCAACAGAGAGTCGCATGTGTGCAGACTCAAGCAAGCATTGTATGGACTGAAACAAAAACCCCGTGCTTAGTGCATCGGGATTGACATATATTTCACTAGGTTGGGCTTCACCAAAAGTGAAGTAGATGTAAACCTTTACCATATTGTGGTTGAAGGTAAAATTTTTATTATAGTATTATATTTCGATGATTTATTTCTAACAGGCAATGAGAAGCTAGTAAAATCTTGCAAAGAGGATCTTGCAAGAGAATTCGAGATGAAGAACCTGGGGCTCATGCGTTCTTTCCTTGGTATGGAAGTATGACAAGGAGACGAGGAACTATTTGTCTCTCATAGCAAGTATGCCAACGAGATACTAAAGAAGTTTCATGTGGAGAGCAACAAATCCATGGAGACTCCTCTAGTAGGGAATTGGAGGAAGGAAGATGCTACTTCAGGTGAAGTAGTGGAGGCTACTATTTACAGGCAAATTATGGGTTCACTTATGTCTTTGGTGAACACATGACCATGCATATGTTTTGTAGTTAACCAACTTAGTCAAGCAGTGGTTAATCCAACCAAAATCTATTAGAAGGTAGCTAAACATGTGTTGAGATACCTCAGAGTCACCAATAAGTTTGGTATTTGGTACAAACAAAAAAAGGAAGTGAAGTTGCAAGGATTCACAAATGCATATTGGGAAAGGAGTCCATTCGATTGGAAGAACACATCAAGGGGAATCTTCAGTATTGGGTCAACAACAGTTTCTTGGTACAACATGAAGCAGACATGAGTTGCACTTAGTTTGGAAAAATTAGAGTACATGGCTGCTAGTCAAGCAGTTTGTGAGGCTATCTCGATGAGGAAGATCCTTGTTGGGTTATTTGTTCAGCAAATGGATCCTACAATGATTTATTGTGACAATCAGAGTTGTATCAAACTCTCTAAGAATCTAGTTTTCCATGATTGGTCCAAGCATATCGACATTCGGTATCAACTTCTACGAGATTGTGTGCATAGGAGAATCATGTTGCTAGAGTACATTCCTATAGAGGAGCAAGATGCAAATATTTTGACAAAGGCATTGTCAAGATTCAAATTCGAGTTTAATAGTGGCAGGATCAAGGTAGAAGATAATCCCTTTCTTGTTGAGAGTGAGTGTTGAAAATGCAACAAGAAAATCCTAATTTAATTTTGTCCTTGAATTAAATTAGGAATAAAATTGTAATTTCACATCACATGACAAGTTGTATTAGTTAAATAAGTTAATTTGATTTAGTTGGCTCAGTTAATTCAATTTGAGGGTCTAACTTGAGTCATGTAGAGTGTCTCATACATTATAGGAGCCATGGTTGAGTTTATTTTGAGTTGTAATTAATTAATTTTGTTTAACTGAGTTAAAGTCAGTTAAACTAGTTCCAACTGTTGGAGGAACTAGTGGGAGGTTTAGTAGTGTGGTGTTTCCTGCAGTGATCAAGTAATTAACTGATGATTCACTCATAAATAACTCATGCATGTCAGATATGAGAGTCCCCAGTTTAGATTGGAGTTCAGGGGCAATGTAATATCAGTTGTATAATCATCTAAATTGTATAGGTGGTGCATGCAGTTAGAGGAAGGCCTATGATGGATTGCACAATTCCTTTGAGGAGTTTACCTAATTAATAGGGGGCTAATTCCCAAGGAAACATCGCAAGGAAATAAGGACTTGGACAAGCAGAAAATTGGTTAAGTATTGGCGTGGGCTTGTCTAGGAATCTCTGAGACAGATAGATATAATGCAAAGGTTACTTAGGCTTGAGAAAAGTATTTTAATCTTCTCATATTTCTTACTAATGCAATATACAAATAGCAGGTATTTTTAGCTGTGGCTTTCCCCAGGAAATCAATGTGTAATGTGTTGATTGAATTCTTTCTCTTGTATGTTTTTTAATTTTGCGATCGTTTAATTATTTCCGCTGATGAGTAGAGTAGATTCAAGTCTATTGTTTTAGTAAATTACAATTACCAGTTTGAATCTACAAGGAGTTTCTACAAAAAGGGTTTAGCAGAGTTCAAGGATTGACAAGTCCATACCAAGCTGAAGGAATCTAGCCTAGAATTAGCATAGGTGAAAGGGGTTAGGGAATAAACTTTGTATAGGTTACAAGGTGAACCTATTCAAACCCTAGTTCATAACAATAATAACTTGTGTGAGTTGTTGCACAAGTGGATTAGGAATCTACATTATAAAGTGTTGAGATTTTGAGGGAGGTAGTCATGAGTCCTCCAAAGTTCAGCATTGAGAAAGAGGGAGTATTTAAAAGGTGCACACTTGGAAATAATGCCAAGTATTCCTTTCGTATTAGCGAGCATATTTTTAAAGGGATTATAGACCTACTACATTCATATGTTTGTGGATCGACAATGTCAGTAGCATCAATAACAAGAAGCTTGTATTATGTTTCCTTTATTGGTAATTTCTCTTGCAAGACTTGCATCTACTTCTTAAAGAACAAGGGTGAGCCCATGATCCATGAGAAGGACTTTCCAATTTTTCTTTTTGGAAAGGCATGCAACACAATAGTCTACATATCGATTCGATATCCTCAACATGTTGGAGGACAAGACACCAAAGGAGGTGTTCATTGGTGTGAACCCAAAGGTAAGTCATTTATGCATCTCCCGGTATCCAGTTTATATCCATGTACCTATGGAAAAGAGGACCATATTTGAGCCCTCCAACAGGGAGGGTTTACTTGTGGGTTACAATGAGACTTCAAAGGCCAACAATGTTATATTCTAGAAAAGAGGAAGACAATAGTAAGTAAGGATGTAAAATTTGAGGAAGACTTTGTGTCCAAGAAGTCACATGTGTTTGTTCTAGTGTGTAACACCCCTTTTTAAACCTCAAGTTTTGTAATTGTAACTAAGACTTATGTTGTTACGAATGGTCAACATGAACATCTTGACAAATTTACATGTCTTTTTTCTATTTTGTAACACCCCTTTTTAAACCTCGGTTTTTGTAATTGTAATTAAGACTTATTGTAACAACCCTAGTAAAAATCTATGTAATAAATCTAATAAAGGCAAAATATTAACCAAAGTCATGGGGCACGTATTCCAAGATGAATGTTGGGAAAAATATAGTGATGGGGATCACTTGTGGTTGACTAATGGCTATGGAAATTGGCAAAGGATTTGGAAATGCGTGAGGTATTAATTGACATTTTATTTATGAAAATAATGGGAAATAGGAGAAAAGGAAGGTGAAAGGTCACAGGTTGCATGTGAGGAGGAAATTGAAGGAAAATAATGGAAAATGAAGAAAACACAAGCCTCATTTGATAAAAAGGCTTCTCAACATTAGTTCATAACTTTTGTTAGTGTAACCTTTTGTCAGTTTAGTTTTGGATTTCTCATTCTTTTCTCTCTCTCATACTCTTGGACACTTAGATTTTTCTTGTAGCACTCTTGGAGGAGTGTGGCATACTAAGGATTTGGAGCAAGAAGGCAAAGGAAAAGCAAGAAAGTGCAAGTGGGCATTTGGATCAACAACTACAACAAGTTTTTTTCTGCAGGTACCGAGTTTCATGTATGATTTCCTTGCTAGTTTTGGAATGCATGGCATATGCATATGGTTTATTGGTCATGATCTATCACTGACATGGAGGATTGTCTGGATTGATAATAGTTTTTCCTAGCCTTCTCATTTATTGGATAACCATGGTGTTGTGGGTTTTATCCTTATTTTCTAGTTGGTGCTCATGTTCCTTTCGTTGTGGGTTGAGTTATTAGTTCTTGGAAGCCTTGGTTGGACAAACACTATGGAATTGCTGTAACAACTTGGGTTGAGTTACTAGTTTTGGAAGCCTTGGTTGTAAAAACACTCTGGAAGCTCTTGGTTGGTTGAGTTACTCATCCTGGAAGCCCTGGTTCAACAAACGATTTGGAAGCCCGGTAGTAGCCGTGGGTTGAGTTATTAGTCCTGGAAGCCCTGGTTGGAATAAACACTCTGGAGCCCTGGATAGCTTGGGTAGAGACCGATTTGGTGATGGTTAGTAATGTCCAACCATGAGGTGGAATCATTGGTTAAGTTTGAGATGGTTTTTCCCTTGGAAGCCCTGGTTTGGTTTTTCTTGATGTGTTTCATGAGATCCCACATTCATGCTTGGAATATGGCATGGGGGTGACTAGATGAAAGAAAGATTTGGCTCAGCCTAGTCTATGGTTGGGTGGTACATGGAAGTCCCTGACTTGGTTGGATTTGCATATATTAATAAGAGCTATTTTCCCTTGGTATTTTCATGAGTAAAGGTACTTGATATTATGTGGCTTTAATGGTTATTTCCTCATTGATATATCTTTGGTTATTTTATGGTTATAAGTGTTGGCTTGATGGGGCCTGACCTAGGTTCAACTTTAACTGTGTCAACCAACAAAACCCTAACTGTTGGCCCTTTCGGAAACAACCTACGGAGCACAGGCTGCAGTCTGACCCGAAGCAGTATTGGGGGATGCTAGTACCAGGTTACTACATCCAGAGGATTGTGTGATGGTTTCCTAAGGTTCCCAGGGTTTAGATCTACCTTCACGCAGATATATTCCTTCCAACTATCAACTACTACAACTTTATCAAAATGACCTTCATGTCTCTCCCCCCAACACAGGCTTGTTGATCAGGTACTTGAGAGTGGAGTTATCTCTGTACAATTTGAAATATGTGCCCAACAAATAATGTTGAAACCTTTGCATCGCGTAAACCATTGCCAGCCCTTCGCGCTCTGTAGTGGAATAGTTCTTTTCAGCTTTTGACAATTTCCTACTTGCAAAGGCTATTGGATGATCAATATTACCTTCACCAGGCTGGGACAATACCGCACCCAATGCAATACATGAGGCACCTATATTCACATGAAACTCTTTCTTCCAATTCGAAAATACTAATATGGGCGTAGTCACCATCTTGTCCTTTAACACATCAAGACTTTATTGACTCTCCTCATCCCAACAAAAGGTCGCATCCTTCTTTAATAGTTTTTCCATTGGTGCGATTATCTAGGCATAAGACTTGATAAACTTCCTATAGTAGCCTTTGTGGCCCAGCATTGTGCACAATTGCTTAACATTCTTAGGAGCTTCTAAATTCACAATCACTACTATCTTCGCAGGGTCCACCATCAATCCCTGCTTACATAGTACATGGCCTAACAAAATTCCAAAAGGCACACAAAATATACATTTCTTAAAGTTCAGCGCGATTTGGTATATGCAACATGTATCCAACATGAGGCGCAGACTTGCAACATGGCGCTTCACCAATCCAAGAATTTATGAATAAACTCCTTAAATGCCTCGATTACTACCCTAGAGAATATCGATGGCGCATTCTTTAGCCCGAATGGCACTACTGTATAATGAAAGCAACCCCACTCTGTTGCGAAGGTTGTCTTGCTGTGATCCTCTGTCGCGATCTTTATTTGATGGTATCTTGAGAATCCATCAGTGAACGAATATGCACCCTGGCCTCCAACATTCTCCAAGACTTCATCTATAAATGGCGTTGGAAACAGATCATGAACACATGCATCATTAGGAATTTTGAGATCTATGCATATCCTAATTTCACCTTGCTATTTTTTTTTCCTGGACTACGATTGGGCTCACCCAACCGAATTCTTCTACTGACTCAATAATTCTGGTCTCCAACATTTTGTCCAGTTCTTTGCGCACCTTTTCTTTATACTTCAGATTGAGCCAATAAGGTATCTGCTTTACGGGCTTTGCGTTAAGTTTCAAAGTAATTTTCATTATGCCCAAATCTCCTACAATACCCTTCAGATCTGAGAACTTCGTTGGGAATATATCCTGGTATTCGCGCAACAGTTCGACCACCCTATTGACTATATCTTCATCCCAATAGTCTCCTATCTTCGCAAACTTAGGCTCCGCATCAGATCCAATATTTACTTGTCAGGTTTTCAATGGCTCTGTTACATCAGGGTTCTCTATCTTAGGTCCTGCAATCTCTCACTGACCTTTAGTTTATGGAATATTAATATTCTGTGGATCCTTCTCTTCTTCTTTAGCCATTACATTGTAACACTCTAATGTATGGCGTAATTGGGTATTCCAATATGACTAAGTCCATTCTATCAGCTCGTTAGGCGTTATGAAGATAACAGCTTTTATCTCCTAGAGTGCTTCACCAATGCACTCAAATCCATCCTCAAAATTGAAGTTTAATAAGAAACTCTCCCTCAAGATGTCCCATGGCATCGCTATTTTTCTAAATACCAATTCATTGGAATAGTATCTAAGGTGTGACAAAAGATATTCACCCATTCTGGCTGTGGCTCTTCTCCCCAAGCTTTAGTCCACCATGCCAAGTGTTAACATGGATCATCCCTTCCTCTATACTTCTCAATCATCCAGATATTAACATATCCAAACTGCAACTTCATCATTCTCTTGTATTCCCTCCAATCAGCGAAGCTTTCCTTATGCGTACCCCACCAACGGGTAGGTGTAGCACGCGATGCCAATTCAAGTGCCTGGAAACGATGTTCCTCGAGCACCTCCCTTTCAAACTCATCCAAAAAAATATTAACATCATTTAAGCCACCATAATGCGGAAGTTTCCTTACCCCTGTGGATACGCACCGCAATGATTTGGTCATCATATTGCAACGTAACATAGAGACCTCATGCAACCTATTCTATCAATGTTTGAGTTCTTCTTATGAGTTTGAGGTACAGGAGTTGTCTCTATCCCACGTGATCCATCCATCCGCATTGGGATTGATCCAATCTTCATCGCGCGTAGTAATATTATAGATTTGATCCAAATCATCGTCCTCCTCATAGTCGTGGACCGGTTTAGTGTACCACACTCTTTCAGCAGGGTCCAGTGGCACAATAACCCTGAGCACTTTCCTCTCAAATGTCATCTTCCACTTCTTCATATTAATCACCGCATCCATGTAGAAGGCCTAATCAATTCCTAGTAGCATAGGGTAAGGATTGTTGTCATCCACTATTTCAATTACTTCAAAATCATCCAAAGTGCTTGCTCCTTCAATGTCTACCGTTATCCCATATAAGCGCCCCATAGGAATAATCTTCTGCTGATTGGCCATGCGTAGCTGTATAGGAGACCATTGCAGCGTAGGTCTCCTGATCCTTACCCATGTCTTCTTAGGCAACACGTTTGCATCAAAATCCAAATCTAAGATGACTTGGTCCATTTCATACTCTCCTATTTGCGCGGTCAGCCTCATCTTGCGCCTTGTCCGCTTCTTATGCTTACCTAGTTTCCTCATAGCGCGTTGTTATGAAGGAATCTTAATCTTACCCGTACAATTATATATTAGTTCTTGCAGCCCTTCTACTGCCTTCTGATCTCTTAGCACCTTCATACATGTTTTCCAAAAAGTAGCTAACAACGAAGGATCCACATCTTGCACTTCAATGTTCCCAGCTAATTTCTCTTGACTCCCAGATGTAGAAGCTTCAACGAAATTCTTTTTGGCCTCCACAAAATTTTCTTTAGCCTGGTTGAGGTCAAATCCAATTTCCTTTTCAACGACCTTGCGCACCCATCCTTCAGTCTCTAGCTGCTTCCCCTGATCTTCTCCTGTGGCCATAGCACCGCACATTATGATATTAACGCTATCATCTTCTTTGCGAGGCTCCGCCCTCATCATCTAGATATCTTGCATAGGCTGCTAGGTTTGCGTCTTCTTCTCTTGCATATTTGCTATAAGTATCAGGCAATCTTCTATCACATGGTCGAACTGTCTACAATATTGACAAGATGGATGTGTTGGGTTCGAACAGTAGCGCACAAAATGTCTAGCTTTGCCATAGTTATAACAAATAACTTGTCCATGACCTCTGCCAACCCCTCCTCCTCTTCCTCTTCCATGACCTTGAAATCCTCCATGCGCTGCACCCACGCTATGATCTTGAGGTCGGGTCTCTGCCTGCATTCGATAGGTAGGGGTTCTATTCATCATTAATTCATAACTTTAATAATGATGCTCATAATGACCTATAGATTTTCAGAAATTGCAAAACAAGTGTTGAGGGGTCTATACAAACTTCTGTAGTAGGTGACAATTGTCTGTCACATGCTATCCCGAAACCTGACAAATAGCGCACCATGGTGTTGCCCCTATGCTCGACCCAACGGTATTTTCTGGCTTCAGGGGGACAACTCCCCCCAATAAGATAATTCCGATAAACCAGACAATGGTCCTTATCATGGTTTTGGCCCTTGAATTTCAAACACCAAACTCTGAGTGAACTTCAGGCTGGGCTTCCTTTCCCTTCTTCAGGCTCTGCAACTACAGGTGCAGACTTGCCAGTTGCGGGTGAATTTTTTGTACTCCAATGTTCATATCTTGTATTGGTGAGGCTTCCAACCTCATCGCGATCTCCACTACTTCTGGTTGTGTTGCTATCTTCTACTATGATAATGATAATCTTAGGTGAGGCAACAACGAAGAAATAAACCATTCTTTGTGTTTTTCATCTGTGATGTTCATATTAGCTTGCCAGATCAAGCATTTTAGCCTTTGATCGAAATCCCATGAGGATTCATTTACCATTTGTTGTATCTCCTTAAAATCTGTAACAGATTGTGCCTAGGACTTAGGCTTCTTAAACTCATTATTCAGTGCTTGTTGAGTCTCTACCAACGTCGTGCCAGGTTTGTCTTGACAATACTTGATATACCAAGTCAACACCCTATCCTGCAGTGCTGTGAACATCTGTGCTTTATTTAGATTGTCATAAGTGATTTACTGCACTGTCCACACAATATTTGCAACAACCTAGAATTGCTCAGGGTGTGGCGTAGGTGAAATTCTAAGTGCGGACATAAACAACTCCTCTAGCCCAAGAGTGGGTCTAGCCACAAACAAACATTCTATGGAAGATTTCCTTAGGCTAGAATCAATTAAGAGGGCATACCTCTTAGTACACTTATCCCGCTTGATGATGACCTTGCTTCCTCGCTCCAACTATCTTCTGTTTCCTTCCTTCGGACACCTGAAACAAGTAAACAACATCAAACAACAACTGTGATAATATACAAATTGTATTCAACCTACTTAAAAAGTCAAGAAACATTAATCCATAAATATGTGAGATGACATTTTATGTAGGAAATCAATTGATAGTTGCATCTTTATTAGTTCAAGAAGAGATTACAACCAATGTCTTGACGGTGTTGTTCTCCTCCAACAAATTCGGGTTCCCACACACTTCCGCTAGCATTCCATGGATGGCCCCAACAATGGTAGTCTTAAGGCTCTTCCCTTTAGTGTTCACACTAAAACAAACTCACAATTTTCCCTTATACACAAACTAGAGAGCTACAAACTATGGGTAACTTGCTGATTACTCCAACCATAACTTAATTAGCACTCCAAAACTAAGACTAACATGTGCTTGGGAAAAAGGGAGGTTTATATAGCATGGATGGATGGGAGATGGTTCCCATTCTCATGGGAGAAGCTCTTATCTCTTGAGGTAGTTCCATCCTAATAGGGGAAAGGAGCCCAAACTGACCTCCTTGGCTCAAGCTTCTAGAGCTGGAAGCTTCAGCTCCATATTTAAAAAACTTTCCAAAAGAGGATCGGTGCAACTGGGAAAAGGCTCTGTCACTCTGATCGGAACTAGGGACAATTGTAATCCCTACATATTAGTGCGAGGAGGACATGGGTCATTAGCGTCAGTCTTGTAAACTGGGATAAACAGAAGTTTTTTGGGAAATGATGCAAAAGGGAATTTTTCTGCTCATGAAGAGGGACACAATGGGGGTTTATTCATGATGGGAAAGCATGTAGGGTTCACTGTAGAGGTCCTCTAGGATCATGGAATGGGGAGTACAAGGACAGTGACAAAATGCTGTGTAATAGCTGCCCCCTAAAGCGTGAAGGCTAAAATAGAGTGAGGGGTGAAATGCTTTACAAGTGTCGGGAACCGGAGTCTGCCGCTGGAGAACCTACAAGCAAGCATACATGTACATATGTGAAATTTGATAGTCATGCCTGATAAACATGAGAGGCATATAACAATACATGAATCCATGTTATAGCCGCCACTATCCATCAAGAAAAAGATCATGTGCATGGATCCTCGACATGGATGCAACCATCCGACTAGAGGGATCATATGAAATAGATCCACGGCATGGGCGCAACCATCCATCTAAAGAATCATGTATATAATCATGAATGACTCATCTCTCCTTGCAGCCTGGAATTTTGTGATCTAAGCCCAGGGTCTTGCACTCCAACATGACCCGATCAAAGTACAAATTCTAACATGTGAATAGATGTGTTGAAGTCAAACATGTTAGAAATTCGCTTGATTACCAGTCAATAATGTGAACTGTTAACAAGCACGAGAGAAACCACCAATAATGACAATGGCTCTTAAGGTACCAGCAACACAATTCACGGGGTGTGAATAAGGAACTGAAGTCGAACACCCGTGAAATCATTTGATCGAAGGCCAATGACGAGAATGTGTTGTCGAGTGTGAAGAACTTGCCATTGAGGAATGCAAGCACTAAGGTACTGTAAAGGAGTTTCTAGATCAATTTCCTGGATAATGAGTTGAAGTCAATAGGAAGCGATCCACCGAAGGAAGATCATAATGAATCCTTTATCATCGACACGAAACAGGAACACAATGCATGAGAGTAATCCAAGATGATCAGATAATGTATAGGTAGGAAGACTTCTCTTGAACATATGGATGACATGACTTCGGAGTTTGGTAGCATTTGACATCATAGGATCAAAGGTCATGGTGACATGGCAGAAATCATATGAGAGGTTTAAAATGGATAACCCAGAACCCAGGGAGGCAAGTGACAGAGTGAGGATGTCCCAAAACCCGACACGGAAAGCAGATGAGTGTCAATGTTCAAGAGCGATAGGTTGCCTCAAATGAATACAATTGATGAAATCCTTCCAATTTTCCCCTGCCATTTCTGGCGATCACCCCAGTTATTTTTACACAAGCTTAATGGGGATATCATATGCTTTTAATATAAGTCCATCCTTCGGATGGATCCAACCTAGTAAGTTTAATGAGCCCTAGGAAGGAGAAGCTCATGTTCGTCATGGTGACGAATCTGATGTCGTTTAATATTTTAACAAGTCCGACAAAGGTGTAACTCAGTATCCTTTTCATGTTTAGAGGGTTTGAAAAAAACACGGAAAAAAAAAAACTCCATATGGTCCCTTTTCGTGCATTTTTGTCTCTCGAGAACGAAAAGGTAGAAAATAATATTTGAGAGAACCGCTTCACCATTTCAGTCAAGGAATACCTTTTTCGTAAATAGTTCATCCCAGCCTGAAAAAGGGGTAAACGTATACTGGGTGAATGACATTTTGTAGCCTTTAACGAGTTCAAAATGAAAAGAGCTCGACAACCTTTTTGTGTTTAAAGGGTAAAAGAAGAGCTTAAAAGGGGACCCCCGATTTTATTCTCTTTTACGAGTCAAAAAGGGAAAGATACTCAGCGATATTTTCATTTTTTATGAGTCAGAAAAGAGCTTAAAGGTGACTTGTCCTGGAGGAATGAGTGGTATAAAGGGTAGCAACTAGTTCCAGAAATGGTGGAACTGCTCAAAACATGTAATGGTCAAGAGGGTTGGCTAATAAAGCCACTCATCATTGGGGTCCCTCAGGAAAGGAAAAATGATCAAGTGAAAGCATATGATCGACCAAAGAGATGGTGGCGATGGAATGAAACTACCAAGGCTCATCTAGCATAAATTAGCTGATAAAAATGACAATCACGAGATGTAAGTTGGGCATGGGTTCATTTTTACACAAGCTTGAACCATGGAGAACTCTGCGTAGATTCATTTTCATGTTTACACAAGCTTGAAAAGAAAAAACTATGCTTGTTGCTTGCCCCCAACGTAATGACTCAAATCGAGTTACATGCCCCCCAAGCTTCATTTCATTCAACTAGGTGGATGGAATGAAGGTTTACTTTCGAGATCTAGCTAAGACTCGACTGGGATTTACGAGATCTTAATCAAAGACTTGATTTGGAAAAGGAAGGTGTTTCATTTTTTTAACGAGGTTGACACAGTAAAAGATCTATCCTCAGACATCTGTTTCATTTTTAATGAGGTTGAGACAAGAAGAAATTTTCCTCAGATTCCTTGATTCATTTTTCTAACAAGCTTGACACAAGACAAGGAACTATGCTCACCCTTCGTTTCATTTTTTAATGAGGTTGACACAAGACAAGGAAATATCCTCAGACATCTTGATTCATTTTTTAACGCGCTTGTCGCAAGACAAGGAACTATGCTCATCCCTTGTTTCATTTTTTAATGAGGTTAACACAAGACCAGGAACTATCCTCATCCTTTGTTTCATTTTTTAGCGAGGTTAACACAAGACCAAGAACTATCCTCATCACATATGTTCATGAACCATCTGAGAACATGGCTCCCAAGAGGTCTTCACTAGACAGAAGAACCACGCTCTGGGAGGAATACATGTCAATTGGTACCATAGACAATGCCCCCAGTACATAATGTATTATGCCATCTGTGTGATCATCAGTAGATGTGGAGATGGAACGGGTATCCACATAATTGACCTGTGGCAGGGAAGGTACTTCTCGTAGACAAGAGCCAATAGGGGACGATGGTTGCAAAGGAGGCACTTGGTGACCAATGAATGACAATTGATCAATTGTCACAATTCTCCCTTTGTGCAGAAAAAAACCACACGGAAAAGCAAAGAAACGAGAGCTCCCATGACATAAACATAGTCACGTCCAAGGAGAAGATTGAAATCTAAGGAACCTTGGACTACCATCACGTCTATATAGACAATATTTCCTCCCAAAGTAATAGGGAACTTCGGAAGGACCCCAAGGGTTGACTAGTTCATTTGTTGAAAGCCAATAGATTCTGACTGACAGACACAAGTTGTGGGGAGCCCAAAGCTTTCCATGTAGTAGAAGGCATGATGCTAACATGCATGCCTTCATCTAATATAGTGCCAAGTACTACCATATTATAGGCTTGTACTGTGATTTGGAAAGGCAGATAAGATGGGAGGCGGAAAGTATTCAATTGACTCCAATCAAAAGAAACGATATAAGTACTTGGTGGGGGTATCATATGATTACCTCCATGCTCTACAGGAATAGGAGAAGGACTCTCCCGAACAACTGGGATGGGAGGGTCACTTTTCGATTCATGAGAATCTGAGGTGATGAGAAGAACATGAGCAGTATGATCATCACTACTCTCTTCGGGAACAGAATGAACAACTGAAGGCAGAGCCAAGTCGACACTCTTTTCAACTAATGGATGGTTGGGAACAAACACAAGAGAGTCATGCTCATGAAGAGACGGATGGGCAAGAGATGAATCAAAGTCAATCTCTTTACCAACTAGGAGAGGGTTAGAAGAAAGCCTTTGATAACCAATAGGAAGTTGGGGTTGAGGAGCTGTAAGGTTTTCCAAAACTTTGGAAGCTTTATCCATAAGAGGACAAAGATGAAGAAGATGCTCCCCTTCACATAACCTATAGGGGAATGTAATCTTTCCCTTCTTCTTACCATCAATAGCTGAAGGTGTAACATCGACAAGATCTCCAAAGGCGATGGGGATGGTTGGTTTAGGTCTTGAGACCAAACCTCTAAGACTCTGGGAATGTCAGGAGAGTCTCAAAGGAGATGGTCACCCTTACACAACTTGCAAGGTAATCTTACCTTCCATGAAGGATCAGAAGGTTTGTCGATAGGAAATGCATTTAGAGCAATAGCTGCACGATTGGCCTCTTGCTTATCTGACTTCTTCTTCTTCTTCTTAGCCTCATGGTTACGGGATTTCAAACTTTCACTAGGCAAAGTAGAAGAGGAAGAGGAAGAGGAAAAAAGAGGGGAAGAAGGGGAGAGGTCAACCTTATAATTAATGTGATGTGATTCAAATGAAGGAGATGGTGGGGTAGGAGTTGGGGCACTCGGGACCACCAAGGTCGAAAATAACCAAACAGGTAAACCAATGGTTAACCGAGGGAGGGACAACGTCGCCATATAAGGAGCACCAACGTTTCCAAAAGAAGAAAAAGGACGAGGATTCACGTCTGAGGGGAAACATTGATTGGTAGACTCTGGGAATGTTGCCGTTGGAATCAACTTTTAAAGAAACACTAAGGAAGATAACATTAACTAGGAATATTTCATGGGCAGTTAATTTTTAGGACATTGAAACAAAACTTTGCCTTTCCATATTTTAAGAGTCAAGAAAAGGACGAAAGGTGACTCTAGTCGCTTTCAGAAGTAACAAGCTCAAAATGACAAGTGCTCGATGATATTTTCAAATTTAAAGAGTCAGTAAAGATAAAAAATGACTACTCAAGGTACTCTAGGCATAAAGGATTACCAGGTAACCGTGAACTGCACAATACAAACCGAGAAGTATGGGCAGGGAATCTCCCCAAATGTTGTGTTCGGTGTATCACGTTTACAAGGTGGCAGACTCAGCTTCCAACAGATAAAGTATTGCAAACCTAGTGGGGTCTCCCTTTATATACATGATGGTACAGGAAGCACAAGTCCGTACTAGTACTATCTAGTGCCGAAGCTAACGACAACTGCTAGGTTTAAAGATGCTAGAACACATCTCTAGCCTAGACCACTAAATGTGAGCATTACGTTTCAATGCTTCCTTCGGTTAATTCAATAAATTTTAATGGTTGATCTTGAATAAGGTTTCAATTACAAGGCCCTACCACTGTCATCTGACAAAACTCCTAGATGCAACTATATGAGAAAAGAGATCTTTGTTCAATGAAAGTTAACACTAATTGAGGGATAGAGAACACACAATCAATGCAACAATCAAAGGATGAAAATTTTCACTAATACATGTCCTAAATGCACTTAATTGTCCTTTAACAACAAAATGAGTTTCATTTCATTTCCATGCCTATGATGCAATTCTAGCTTCTCAATGTCTCTACTAATGCAATATTTTCACTTAAGTAAACTAGAATGATGTTCTTCTTTCATAAAACGAAAAAATGAATCTTTCACATAAAGCACTTTAATGAAAATTTCACAATTCCAAAAAAACAAGCATCGATCAAATCCAAAGCATGATAAATCAAACTAAAAGAAAATTCTTCCTTGAATCGAACAAACCAAACACATAAATGCTTCAATCCATAAACCAAGCAATGTAATCTATGCTTAGAACGAGAAAAGAGACACTCGAAATAAGAGAACAAATGAGACACTTTCACTGATTCAATTGAAAATGAAGCAATGAAGATGGGAATCTGAAGAAGGGAGTCTGAGGGTCAAGACACATTAGCATGGGAAAGTGAGAAATTCAGATTTTTTCTTAACGCAGAGACTAGAGCGACTGCCTAAATGACAACTAGCGCCGATCGACACGACCGACATGACTAACGAGACTACAACTAGTGCTAATCGCCTGATTGGCGCGACTGCCTAATCGAGGGATTCAAAGAAAAAAGAAAAAAGAACCCCACACAGGGCCAGACTTAACACACATAGGGTGGGCTAAACCAAGAAAGCACACAAACCAAGCTAAATGAAGCTCTCTAGTCAGGGAAAACACAGTCTAAACACGCTAACAGGCAGAAATCAAAAGAGAAAGACACGCTGGTCGAGATTTAGGGTGAACCCTAATCTTCACCTAAAGGCATCGGCGAGATTGCCTAACTGACAACAAGTGCCAGAAGGGTGTCAGCGTGACTATTTTTGATAAATTCGCGCTGATCAGTGTGACTGTCAGAAAGATAAACGCGCCGATCAAGGATGCATGGAAAAAATAAAAAAATTTCAAAGGCTGAGACCAAACTGGCTACTGTAAATTTTAGACCCAAAGCAATAAACCAGGCAAAGCAGAGAAGACTAAATGGAAATGGTGATACTAGAAAAGTTCACACAAAGCCATGAAATTACAAACAAGCAAACAAAAAGATTGGATCCCCATCAGAGTTGCCAATTTGTGGTGCAGGTAAAATTCTAAGTGTGGACACAAACAATTCCTCTAGCCCGAGAGTAGGTCTAGCCAGAAACGAACAATCTATGGAAGATTTCCTTAGGCTAGAACTAATTAAGAGGGCCTACCTCTTTGTACACTTATCCCACTTGGTGATGACATTGCTTCCTCACTCCAGCTATCTTCCGTTTCCTTCCTTCGGACGCCTGAAACAAGTAAACAACAACAACCAACAACCGTGGTAATATACAAATTGTATTCAACCTACTTAACAAGTCAAGTAACATTAAGCCATAAATACGTGAGATGACATTTTATGTAGGAAATCAATCGATAGTTGCATCTTTATTAGTTCAAGAAGAGATTACAACCAATGCCTTGATGTTGTTGTTCTCCTCCAACAAATCCGAGTTTCCACACACTTCCGCTAGCATTCCATGGATGGCCCCAACAATGGTAGTCTTAAGGTTCTTCCCTTTAGTGTTCACACTAAACCAAACTCACAATTCTCCCTTATACACAAACTAGAGAGCTACAAACTATGGGTAACTTGCTGATTACTCCAACCAGAACTTAATTAACACTTCAAAACTAAGACTAGCTTGTGCTTGGGAAAAAGGGAGGTTTATATAGCTTGGATGGAGGGGAGATGGTTCCTCTTCTCATGGGAGAAGGTCTCATCTCTTGAGGTAGTTCCATCCTAATAGGGGAAAGGAGCCCAAACTGACCTCCTTGGCTCCATTCGGCCTAACCATTTACCAGACTTCTGTTACGAAGCTTTGACTCCATATTTAAAAAACTTTCCAAAAGAGGATCGACGTGACTGGGAAAAGGCTCAGTTGCTCCGATCGATGATAGGGATAGTTGTAATCCCTACATATCGGTGCGAGGAGGACATGGGTCATTAGTTCTGGTCTTATAAACTGGGATAAACAAAAGATTTTTGGGAAATTATGCAAAAGGGAATTATTCTGCTCATTAAGAGGGACACAATGGTAATTTCTTCATGATGGGAAAGCATGTAGGGTTCATTGTAGAGGTCCTCCAGGATCATGGAACGGGGAGTACAAGGATAGTGACAAAATGCCATGTAATATGGGGTCTTCGCTCCCTACCCCTTTAAAGATTGGCATTGTTTTCCATGTTGAATGGTGGAGGTGCAAGTGGAGGTGGAGGTGAAGGTGTAGGTATATGCGGTGGAGGTGGAGCTAGAGGTGGAGGTGGAGGTGGAGGTGGAGGTGAAGGTGTAGGTGTATGCAGTGGAGGTGGAGGTAGAGGTGGAGGTGGAGGTGTAGTGGATGGATGAGGTATCTGCAGGATATGCTGACTTATCAACTGCAGCGCACTTCACGGGTTATTCAGAATAGTTCCTTTGTTGTCGCTTGAAGAGGATCCCAATAGCAGACTATATTCAGATCTCGATTCTCTATTCCTTCTAAAGTTTTTCCCGCTTCGCGTAGTCCCAAACATCAAGGTAACGACATAACCCATTTTTCACACAACAACATTTTCATCCAAGTTTTCAAAGCTTTTAAATACTTACCTCGCGGTCCCTTGAAGAGCCTGCGATCTGCTTCGCTATCGCTAATGGACGTATTAATCGTGAGCTTAGTGACGAATCCTCCTATGATACGATCAATTCAGTGATCAACAACCCACGCGATGTTTTTTTTTGAAGCTTCTTAGTACCTCACCAATTCTGGGATCTACACAATAGTGCCATCAAGACTCCACGTACCCTGAGTGTCTACTAATCTAGACAGCCACTCGTGCAATTTGCAAGGGAAGAAACATAAAAAGTCTTCTGTTTCGTTTGAGTATAGGTATTTATTCAACCACTGTTCCTTGGATAACTGTAGATTTTTGTTCTCCCAAGCTGCAAATGCGTGTTCCTTCCAATCGAGCCACTTATCAATTTTTTTCTTAGTAGGGAACCACTTATTCAACATCACACATTCCTTAGATTGATCCTGGCCCCGAAAATGGAACCATTTGTTGGCTTGATGGGGCCTGATCCAGGTTCAAATTTAACTACACCAACCAAAAAAACCATAACTTCTTTCCCTTTCGGAAACAACCTGCGTAGCACAGGCTGCAGTCTCACCCGAAGCAGTATTGGGAGATGCTAGAATTAGGTTTCTGCATCTAGAGGCATGTGTGACAATTTCCTAAGGTTCTTAGGGTTTAGATCTACCTTCGCGTAGATCTATTCCTTTCGACTGTCAACTATTGCGCTGGGTGTGGTATTGACCCAACTTGGCAAAGGTGATATTGATAATCCAATAGCCTTTGCAAGTAGGAAACTATCAAAAGCCGAAAATAACTATTCCACTACAAAGCATGAAGGGATGATGATGGTCTACATTCTACAAAAGTTTCGACATTATTTGTTGGGTGCTAATTTCAAAATGTACACAGGTCACTCTGCTCTCAAGTACCTGGTCAACAAGCCTATGTTGGGGGGGAAGATTTGTAGGTGGTTGTTGTTGTTCATGGAGTATGAATTTGAAGTAATAGTGAAGCCTGGACAGTTGAACGTAGGACCATATCAACTAAGCCGAATCGAGACAGATGAAGAACCAACCAATTTGGAAGAAGGATTGTCGGATGCGTAACTCTTAGCTGTCCGCGTTGCGGATGACCACTTTTCTGATATCATTCAGTTTTTGACCACGGGTACAACCCTGGAAGGCTATTCTACTCAACAAAAAAAGGAATTAGTGGTTCGTGCAGCTGATTTTTTTGTTATCGTGAGACATTTGTATAAGATTGGAACAGATGAAATATTGCATCGATATGTTTTGGAGTTTGAACGCGCTAGTATCCTCGCTGAAGCACATGGAGGAGTGGCGGGAGGAAACTATGCAGGTAGAGCCACCACGTAGAAGATTTTACGCGTAGGGTTATGGTGGCCGACCGTGCAAAAACATTCTAAAGCATTTTGTAAAGCATGTGATGCTTCTCAAAGGATGGGAAAGCCTTCGCGAAGCGATGAAATTCCCTTAAATCCTTAGGTTTCATTACAAGTATTTGACAAATGGGAAATTGACTTTATAGGTATAATACAACCACTAGGAAGGAATACATGCGTGTGGCACATCATTATTGCGATATAGTACTTAGCCAGATGGGAAGAAGCGTAGCCAGTGAAGGATTGTACTGCTGCTACAACTACAAATTTCCTGTTTGAATACGTCTTAATGCAGTTTGGGTGCCCTAAGATATTGATGAGTGATAGGGGTGCACATTTCCTGAATGGAACAATCAACGCAACACGCGAAGAATGCCAGGTTTACCATCAAAAGAGTACGCCCTATCATCCCCAAGCCAATGGTATAGTGGAAGCATTCAATAAGATATTGGAGAATGCATTGACAAATGTTTGTAACGTGAAGATAAACAATTGGGATGTGTGTATCCCGACGATCCTATGGGCATATAGGACAACGTGCAAGAAGTTGATAGCCCAAACTCAGTTTAAGTTGGTCTATGGGATCGAGGTAGTAATGACCATGGAATATATATTTTCCAAGCCTACGCATTGCAGCTTTGATAGAGATTGCAGATCGCGAGACCTTGGAGGAACGACTCGCGCAGTTGATGGAGTTGGAAGAAGATGAATTTCTTGCAAGATTTCACCAGCAAGTGCAAAAGGAATGTGAGAACGCCTAGCATGATAGGCATATTAAGTTGTGCACTTTCAAGGTGAAAGATTTGGTTTTTCTCTTTGATAGTAATTTCACAAAGTTTCCTGGCAAGTTCCAAATGCACTGGTTGGGCCCGTATATTATCAAGGAAATTATAGATGTTGGCATATTTCAGTTCCCGAAGCTGAATGGCGAATTGTTCCCTGGAAGGGTGAATGGAAGTGGGTTAAAGTTGTATGCATGGGATCTTGCCCTTGCGGAATGACTACATGGTAGCAGGATAGGATTAGTGCTCCAGGCAATTGCAAGGGATAGTGGGACTATAAACTACACTGCTCTAAGAAAAGGAAAACATAGTAAGGGGGTTGCACGATGAACACAAGGTGTACAACAGAAGAAGTTGTGATAGAAGAAGCTGCGACATAAGAACATGTGATGGACGAGCTGCGCCATGGGGTTGGTGCCATGTAGCTGGGTCCAAAAGTAGCCGTTGAAGACACTGTTCATGATTGGATAGCGAAAATCCTATTAGGAGGAGTGGTTAGGTGACATTTATGGTGAAAATATTTGGAGATCTGCCGCCAAAGATGCATTTATGATGAGAAAATGGAGGGAACGATCAAATTTGAATTCGAAATCGCCTATAAATCTGGCATGTTGGTCTGCAATAGATCACTTTGCCTTCTGAAAGTCCCATATGAGCCCTCTTGTTTTCACTCTATGAATCAAAAAATTTGGGAGGATTTGTTTTCAAGCCCAGCATTTGTGAGACAACTTGAGTGGAACTAGAAGATTATCTTTGAAAATATGTCTGCCGGACTTATAAGTTTCAAAGTTGATGTCTCTCAAGTGGAAGCCCTAGAAGTTGCGTCAATGGAAGCTACACCATTTGTGCCTATGACACTGAGGTTGCCTAGGACGAAGCCATTTGATTCTAAGGAAAAGCAGAAGAAATCCCAATATGTACTGGTGAGGCAGTCACCGAGGAAGATTCTGACAAAGGTTAGGCAGAAAGGAAAAATGGATAAGTCCAAGCAGCCCCATGAACCCTTAGATTTGGATGAAGAAGAACTTCGTGAAGGAGCTGAAGAGTTGGATGCTAATGAGGGAGAGCCTCTCACTAGGCTCCAGGAGTATATCCCTCCACAAAAAGGGAAAGTGAAGGTTCCAAAGGATCCCGATAACGTGAAATTCATGATATCTATGCGTTATTGCTGAAAGAAGTGGTATTTGAAGGTGTGCTCTTAATGGGTATCCCTATGTTAAAAATGGAAGATTGGGATCTAGCCAATCACGAGAAATTTCCGCATTTGGACACCAATAAGTACATGACTAAGATTTACTATGAAGAGACTGAGCTCACAAAGCTAGAACTAATGAAATGGGTAAAAGGGGTTGAGCAGGCCGAATTGCTACATATGTTGTCTGTGCCACACTTTAGTAGGTCGGTTGTCAATATTGTTTGTGTGCTCCAATTGCTCGCGCTAGTGCACTATGGTGTTTGTGGTTAGGAGAACCCATCCCCATAACAGACATGTTGATCCACAAAATTATGAAATTGCCTTATAAAGGAGCAGATCCAGCCAAGGAGTTTGGAGGAAAAAGCAAGGAGAAGGAGCTTGCAAATAAAATGAAAAATGAGTTTGCATTGATCAAGAAGCCACGTGGATACACTATCTGCTCTATTAAAGACCAAAAGGTCCAGTTTGCTACTCAGATTTTTGCTGGGAAGGTCATGCGAAAATGTCGCACAAACGAGATTCCAACACCAGTAATTTCATTGGTTGCACATGATGATGGAAAGGAATTTCACTATGACTAGCTCCTTCTGTTGATTGTACTCGTTGCATGGAGACTTCTGCAGGATAGTTAGTTCCCTCCGTAGGATGAGGATTTACCGAAGGCAGCGAAGTTCGCTTCACTGTGGGTGATGAAGGACCCGGAGAGGGTCACAGAAACAAAATTCTTCTGGATACTGGTCGAGATGGACCTCCGCACAGTGATTAGTCAGAGGCCAAGGTTGTCTCCAACCTTGTTTAAGCAGTTGCAGGCCTACGGGGAATTTAAGGCCGATTTTCATAATGTATACATCCGCGCGAGACGAGATCCTAAGAAGATATGGCACAAGTTTCCATAGCTAGTTATAGAGGCCGATGCACATGAGATTGTGAGGTCATGGCTAGGGGAGTGGCTACATCCCACAAATATTGGCATAGGTACCAGCAAAGGTGAAGACAACTCTTCCGCGCAGACGACAGCTGCACAGAAATGGAGAGAAGCAGTACAAGCATCAATGTGGGAATTGGTCGATCAGAAGAAGAAAGCAGCTGCCGCTAAGGCAGATGCTGAAAAAGAGCGTGCTACAAAAGAGGCCATAGTAGAAGTTAAGGAGTCGGCTTCCCAGCATAATGAAGAGCAAGAACGGTCCGAGGAGGAAGGAGGCAGGGGTGACGTGTAGAGCACTCCCTTTAGGGTGTCAAAGCACCAAGAGGAGACAACTATCGAACTAAGGAAAAAGCACAAATCAGAAAAGAAAGGGCATTGACCCAATGGTCCTCAAAGAGGGGGGCCTTGATGAAATTGGAGATAAGGTCAGAGATAAAACAACGAAACTATGGAAACAGTTTGAGCAACAGTTCCGGCAATCACTCGGAAGCGTGTAGAAAGATCTGCATGAGCTGCAAATACAGACAGGTTATCTGCTGTAGAAATTCCCATTGTAGATCACCTGATAATGCAATATACTAAAGCAAAATACTAGATCTACTTCTACAATCAAACTTTGTGGAAGCTTAATCAATTTGAGCTAGATCAATCATAACACATATAACAAAGAAGAAGAAATCATACACACATGAACACAAAAGAATACTCTGGGGAAAGCCTCAGCTAAAAACCTCGATCTCTGTATTATCATACAAGTGGAAATATGTTCAGATTACACAAAGAATCAGCTCACAAGCTATCCTGCTCTCTCTGCAATCGAACAATACAACTCACATACTGAATAGACACAAGATATGCCTTCCCTCAGCCCTCCAAGCCTCCTATTTCATTGCGCAGTTTTCCTTGGGGTCCAATGCTGCCACCTGTGTGAATTGGCCTCATCACACACTCACCAAACCCAAAAGTAATTGCGTAATCTCCAAGGAATGAATTCCTTCTGCATGCAAGAGATATCTTCCATGGAATATTTTTGGAACTGATAGTACGCTGTCCCATCATCTGATCTCAACTGGGTCTATGTCTGAACTGACATGCATGAGTTATTTATGAGAGAATATTCAGTTGTCTAAAGTGCAACAGTTACATGCATTCATTCATTAACTAACTGAACTCACAATTAGTTCAACAAACTATTTGAACTAATCTAACTGGACTTAACTCAGTTAACTGAGCTAACTAATTACAACTCATCCTTATCTCTTTAACTAAGGGATAAATTTCTCAATCAATGGGATAACTGTTGCATGTCCCCACATAGACTTCATGTTTGATTTTCTACAACTAATTAACTTAAGATGAATTAATTAATGATTTTACAAACCACTGCTAAGATCAAATTCGAATTTTACTTCTCTATTTTAGTCCAGGGACTAACTAAAATAGGAAGGTATCTTGAAATGCTATTTATGGCAGTAATATTTTTAGCACTTCTATATTTAGCATTTCTTGTTGCTATTTTCAACACTCCCTCTCAACAAGAAAGGGATTATCAATAACCCCAATCCTATTTCTGTGGAACTCGAACTTGCATTTTGACAATGCCTTAGTCAAAATATCTGCATCCTGTTCCTCAGTCAAAACATACAACAACAACATGATCCTCTTGACCACACAGTCTCGAAGATCGTGATACCAGATATCAATGTGCTTGGACATGTGATGAGCCCCAAAAATGGATAATTATATGGGCTCATTCAGCCTCTTAATTCGACATAATCGACCATTCTCATTAGTTTATTGCATGTTTTTTATTATATTTATGCTAATAGAGTGAATTGGGTTAGTCATTATGCCAACAAGTCTAATGTGTGCTTTATGCAGTCTTTTTGGTCAATTTGGTGACAAAATCAAAGGTTTAAATGAGCACTTGGCAGCCAAATTCGTGGAGAGGATTTGTAAGAAGGTGTCCCCTTCATTTATGGGCCCTTACCTCGAATTCTTCACCATCAGCTCGGAGTTCAAGGGCCACCAAATCGATTATCACAAGGGCAGCGAGCAAGGGCTAGTAAAGTTGCTATTAACTACAAGTTTTGGCAGCCAAGTTCCTAAAATTTAGGAGGGTTGTTGGGGTCCTCAATTTGTATAAATAAGAGGGCTTAGGGCCTCATTTTAGGTAGTCACTTTGTAGGCAGAAGTTAGCTAGTTTGTAGTTCAGTTTTTAGTCATTTTTTAGGCAGTAGTTTAGCTCTCCATTTCAACACATTTTCAAGTTTTCCTTTTGGACAGTTTTTTGAATGTAACTATTCTTTTGATCAATAAAGATGAATCCAGCTTTGCACCTGCTCTAATCTCTCTTACGAGGCTGTAGCTCTTGGGGTTGGGCCCATCTCAAGCGCCCAGTACCTCCTTTGTTTACTTTCATGTGTCTTTGCTGCATTCTTAGAATAAAATATGTTATTTAGATTAAAATATTGCTTTGTTACTTAGGTCGTTTTTAATGATTAAAATAGCTTTGCATGTTTAGATTTACTTGATAAGTTAATCACAGGGAAGATCTTCAGAAAAACACTACCAAGCACCTTGGATCTCACCTCCCCCTCAGTGGAATCATGAGCTGGGACCAAGGTGACCTTGCTGCCACCAAAAACGCTGTTTTGCTTTGTCATGCAATCCTTAGTGTTGGAATTCTCATTTGCAGACACTGATATTAGTTGTGTTTAAATGCTTTAGTTTACGATTGCTTAGTTTCATAGTTATTTCACGTATTCCATTTCGAATAAACTTCAGTTCATTTCCTTTTGTTGTTACTTAGGTCAGATTAGAGTAAAGTAACTAGGTCATAGGTTTTCTAAGTGTTTGTTTGTTCAGTTTGAAAAATAACTTGCAGAGCGCCTATCATACTTCTCCATCTGCCCATACTCCACCCAACCTACTTGCTTCATCCTCCATTTCAGATCCTTGCCTTACCTTTGCCACGTTCCCTCACGTTGACCTACTTTCCATATTATTGTGTAGCATTGCCTTATCTCTCCTTGAACAAATCCAACCGTCCTTATCACTCCTCAGCTCCATCCACAAAAACCTGGACCTTCTCACACCATTATCTCACCTCCATACCCACTCCTTCATCTTTCTCCCTCCATCCATCCTCCAAAATCCTATTTCTGAACATCCTGTAGAAAATTACGGACATCCTGTAGAAATTCCAAAACATCCTGTAGAAACCCTGCAGACTTCCTGTAGAAGCTCATGAAAGTGGTCTCTTGATCGCCAAACTTTGTGAAACTCTCTGGAAGGGTGCAAGGGACCCCTTAGGCCCTCTCTGAACCTTCCCAACCTCAAGCAAGCATTTTCTCTCACCGATCCACCTCTGCATAGTCAAAAACAGTGAAAGCACATGCATGATAATTTTGACAACTTATTCAAAAATACAAAAAGATGTTTTCTTCAGACAGTGATAACTTAGACACATGCATTTTACCTTCCTAGAAATCAATGGCATTTCTTTAGTGGCTTGCATCCTCTTTTTCGCATCAGTAGGGCTAGCTGGTAAAATTAGGGTTTGCGAGGGTTTGCATTTCCTTTCAGCTTTTCAGTTTCTTTCTGCAAGTAGATTAGCTTCCTTTGAGTTAGCTTTCATCCATCAGTTAAAAAGCTTCTTCTCAGAGCTCATAGAAGTTGGCTTAAGCCCCTAGTGGACTTGTGCCAGCTGACCAAGTGACAGCTGCGGCAAGAGCTACTACTTGTACATACAACACCGTCGCTTCCAAGTTTGTTACGAACTACCGGGTTGATAAAATTAAAGAAGGGAGCCCCAAGAGTTGCAACATTATTGCTGCAATACTGGGGCCCACCACTCTTTTTGGCGCCGTTGCTGGGAAAGCGTCAGAGTATTGGTGATTGTTGCTTTTCTTCTATTTTCTACTACAACCTTCTACTAAGTAGTTTATTTCATTTCCATTCTGCAATTTCATTTCTGCAAAAGTATAGTAGACATTTCCTGCTTTCATAGGTTAACATTTCAATTCCACAATTTAAATTCCGCAAGCGTAGCTTAGCATTTCATTCCTGCAATTTCATTTGAGCAACATAGATTAGTTCTTTCCTGCTTTCATCTCAATTTCGCATTTTCATTTCAGCAAGATAGTTAATTGCAGTTCAATCTATTTCAGTTTTGCAGGTACAAGCAAAAAAAAAAAAATCAACCAAAAAGATTTCCTTTCATGCCTTGTAGGAGTAGAGATAATTCAGAAAAATGATTGCACAACACCCCCACTATTTCACACAGCTAACCTTCTCTCTTCTTCGATGGATGTGATTAAAGAACCCTTAGGTGGATAGTAAGACATATTTGAAGAACCTCTAGGGGAGAAGAAGAAGAAAACATTCCTCTGGAGCAAATGGTTGCAAACAAAAATGTTAGGAGCAATACCTTTTCTTCCAACTCAATCTTTAGAGGTGAATGTGAAAATCTGATGGAAGATTTCAAGAGTGATATGAGGTAGTTTCTTGCCATGCAACTGGATACCCTGCGGATCCAAAGGAAGCAAGAGGAAGCCGGGAGGGCTGTGGACATCTTTGGTCCTAGGTGCACTAGAAAGCATCCTAGGAACGAATGTCCAATGCACTCCCTAGAAGTGTGTTTCATCTGTGAAGAATACCATCCTACGAATCAGTGCCCTTCCTTGCCTGGACTTAAAGCTGCATATCAGAGAGCCAAAAGAGCTACTAAATTACTCTATTATATGAACCAAAGGAAGCCACATGGACCCATACCCTACCAGCAAGGAATGCAAGGGACATCCCAAACCTATTACGACCCCTATCAAGCCACTTTCATGCCTTCTTGGGGTCCCCCTACTCATCCTTCCTAGTTCATACCTCCTTCTTGTTCCTTCACAGATCTATATTGTGCCCAACCAGCTGCTCATTCATTTCACTCTTATGCTTAGCCACAACCTCAGTGGAATGCACCTCATCAGGGGTGGAGGCCCCAATAAAACTCTCCTCCCACTCCTTTGCCTCCACCACCTGCCCAACCAAAACCCCATCCCCATCCATCTCAAATATACACCCCCACTCAACTACCCATACCACCATTTCCAAACCCGCACATTGGAATAGCTTAATCCAATTGCAAAGTTGAGGCACAACATGTCCAAATGACTCCTCTTGAGCTCAATGATCTTCATCATAGCTTAGGAAGAGTATTGCAAAAAAGAGATTTTCTTGAAAGCATCGAAGGACCACATCCAAAAAAAGAAGATTCAAAAGAGGAGATCAAAGAACCATGGGCTGCCCTTGATGAAGATAAGACATCAGAACCAGAGATCGAGAGAGTTCCCTCATGGTTACCATCAAAGCCTCCATGTACTCAAGAGAAAAATCAGCAAAAAGAGGAAGATGAGAAGGTCACGGCAGAAGGTGACATGAAGAATGATCCAGATCGACAAAAGGACCTAGGATATCAGAGCTATATTGAGATATGGCTTCAGACGATCACTAAGTTGCAGCGGTACTCTCTTCTTCAGCTATGTTTGATCCCTTCAAAGTCAAATCATTTGGTCTCTGAAATCCAGATAGCTGTCAAAGCATGCATTTCAAGCCTCCGCATCATTTTGTCTCTAATCTCGATGTGCACATGGCTCCATTGGAATTATTCTTATACTTGAGAACAATTTTGTTTTTCAAGTAGGGTAGGGTAGAAAAAAAGAAAAAAAGAAAAAAGAAATGGAAAAAATGGAAATAAGAGGGAAAAAATCTAAGGTGAAAACCTCCTCGGAGGCGCCTTAGATTGGCTCATTGATTGAAAACCTCCATGAGGCGGTCAATGGGTTGGAAAAAAAAAGAAAGAAAGAAAAAAGAAACAGAAAGAGAGAATAAGATCCCTGGGTGAAAGCCTCCCTTGGAGGTGCCCAGGGCAGGCAATTAGGGTGAAAACCTCCATGAGGCGCCCTAGTTGTTTTCAAAAAAGAAAAAAAAAAGAAAAAAAAAGAAAAAAAGAAAAAGAAAACAGGGCTAATCTTTGTGAAAAATTGCAGGTGGTAGTGAATACATTGCAGGAAAAGAGGGGCACACAAAATGAGTACAGGAGTCCGTACTAGCCTCCAAGACATCCCTTCAGACAATCCCTCCATGGCCACTCACCTCTCTTAGGATTTGGTCACATTCAGGTCAAGATTGGGCTTTCTACAGGAAGTTCTGGGCTTTCTACAGGAAGTTCCAGGCTTTTCTACAGGAAGTTCCAGGCGTTTGTACAGGAAGTTCTGAATTTCTACAGGAAACATCCTGTAGAACCTTCGGACGAACCAAATTCAATTTTAAAAGGGAATCTGATGGTTAGAATCTGTTGGTTAGGCCTGCAAGCACCCCTGTTTCCATCCCTCACCTTTCTCCATCATTTTTTCCACCTCATTGTGCTTCTTTCCTAGAAACTGTGTGTTCTACAGGAAGTTCATGTAGAAATTAAAGGAAGCTAGAAATGGATGTCAAAAAGGCAGTTTGGCGAACATGATAGCTTCCTAAAGGGTTCATAAGTCCTCCTGCAATCTTCAAACTCCTCCTCCATCATTTCCATGCCTGCATCATAGCCCAAGCTCATTTTTTCTTACCATGCAAAAAACTGCAGAATGCTTGGAAGCGAAAAGACATAGTGCTGAAATTTGTTTTTGCCCCAACTTGAAAGCCGTGCATCCATTTGCAAAACGTTACATGGGGAGTTGTATAGGGGTAATGGCAACATGCCTGAGCAGTTTCAGCCAATTCTGGTGCATGATTTCCAAGAAATCAGCCTCCATCACCTTCAGCCATTTTTGCATTTTTTCCATATCCGTGCATCCGTTTCAAAACCTGTTTCATGGGGAGATGCATTTGGGTGATAGTAATCTATCCAAGTAGTTTCAATCGATTCTGATGCACGGTTTCAGAGAAATTGACCTCCATAATATTCATCCATTTTCTATTTTTCTCGAAATCCATGCATCCATTGACCATCATTTCATTATGGGAGGTGCATAACGATGATAGAAACATGCTCAGAAAGTTTCAGATTGATCCGGTCTATCATTCGGGAGCAATGGCGAAAACAAGTTTCTGTCCTGTGGAAATTCAACATTAGCAGCTTGAGGGTGCAGATCTGAACGTGGAAACAAATTCCTGCAGCGTGGATCTGACCAGAGGATACCTGCACAAGAAAAACAACCATGAATCAGCAATCAAGCCATCATGCAACCTCAGAAACAAATGCATGCAGTAGCAAAAAGGACGCAGCAACACGCCGACTTACAGGTATGTGTCTAAACGAGTTCCTTTATCTGCATCAATATGATTTGGAAAGTGCATAAACGAATGAAATGGTGGGATTAAGTCGGGAAGCTAGCAAAGCAACCTAACAGTGCCTGGTCCAGTCTCTAGCGCTTCGCTGGAAATCATGCATCATGCGTGTATAGTTAATTCGTGTAAAATTAAAAAAAAACAGACAGTGGTGATCGTTTAAACCTCAATGCAATTGATGGCAATGATTACATGTAGAAAACATACAGTTCATAAACAACACTGCTGTCTGCATGTGGTTACGTACACCTGGCCACTTCACTTCCTCACCACGAATCACGCCGCAATTAAAAAAAATGCTCGGCTGACTCTCACCACCCGCTGATTAATTTGGACTTGCAACATTCTTAGATGAAATACCCGTCCTCTGCTCCCACAATCTGTGAACCTGTCTTCCTCCACCAAGCTTTTCGACCTGTTTCAAAATTCTCTAGTGTATCAGGCTCACTCAGAAGCGCAAGGGCGTTCTACAGGAAACGGGGGGGGGGTCTTCTACAGGAAGTACAGCACAACCTTCTGGAACAGAGAAACCTCAGCTTTCCTTCGTCAAATTTGGAGTTCCGAGAAAGGTAGGCTCGAAAACACTCTTCCATGCATGATATATTTTGAAAGGTGGTGAATTGAACTGTTTGGAGTAGGAGAATTAGAGACAAGTTTGCCTGTAAGTCAAAATAGCAGTGTGATTGTGTGTTGCATGGAATTTCTCAGTTTTTCTGCATCAAAATTTCTCTCCACGTTTCCGGTCTAAAATTCTCTTGTAAGGAAGGCATATGCAGTTGTGAGAGCCAGCCTGTGGATGAAAATTTTAAAATTTGCATATCTGAATGTGCCCTGAGAAGAAAACTTGGTCTCTGTCCTTTGGCTGTAGAAGCAAAACTCTTCCTCTCATAACCAGATAGCTGAAGACTTTTTAATGTCCTTGAGATCTCTTTCTACCAAAAAAAGAAAAGAACCAAAGAACAAACTTGGACATGGACTTTTGCAGGTATTAAGGAGGTTTTCTGGAAAAGAGAACCGAAGAACAAACTTGGTCAGGGTCTTTTGCAGGCATGAACATAATTGTTAAAACAGAGTAAGGTGTCATATCAGAATTTGATGCAGGTGATCCAGGATTGTAAAGGGATGGAAATCTTAAAGTTGGTGGGGGACTTGGAGAATGGAATTAGAGTCTCACATCAAAGGAGAGACATGAAGATTCTGTCACAGATCCAAGCTAGTTTGGAACTGTCTAAATCGAGAACAGGGGAACAATCCTTTGAGAGTGCTTCTAAAAGCGATCAGGCTGGGAATGCAAAATTTGTTTACTATGATGGATCAGGTTTGGCAGCAGACAACTGTCTACAACTAGAAGGATTAATTGAAGTTGCCCAAATTTGTACAAATGAAGGTTTAGCAAACATTGGTGCGAATTAAAATTGACCATAAGTTTAATGAGATGAAATAAGTGTAAGGTGGAAATCAGTCATAGGATTGGACCATTCAAGGCATGTAATTAACCGACCAGGAACAGTAAGTTTGTGTCTTGTCAAAGTACAGTCATACAATGAACAGGTGGGATCTTTTACATGATCAAGAGAAATATAAAGAGCCAAATAAAAGCGAGAGGGGGAGGAAAAGGCTGGATACTCAAAGAACTAATGTCAATGAGTTAGTGGAAGTGCTGAAGAAAAATAAAGGATGGCAAGGAAGAAGAACACATTGAAAAAGGTGAGAAAACCAATGATGAAGAAATGCAAGACACTCAGACACAGCAAGAACAGAGAGGAAAAGGAGAAATGGGCCAAATTGCTAAGCCTAAAATTGTGGTAGGAACAATGGCACAAACACCCCGAAAAATATTGCAGAATAGAGCAAAGAGGACCGAAAAAGTTCAAACAAAGGAGGGCACAACCAAGGCAACCAAACAGGAATTAAAAGGAGACCCACATCCTGCCAAACAGTTTGAAAACAATTTTTACAGGAAGTCTGAAAACAGTTTCTACAGGAAGCCTGAAAACAGTCGACACAAGACTTTCTACAGGAAGTATGGAAACAGAGCAACAAAAGGAGAAATCACCCGAGATTTTGGCTAGGGAGGCAGAAGCTGTGTTGGCTACCTCAAGCACATCTCCACAGCAAAAAGGGAAGCGAAAAAGGGAGCCTTCCATTTACTTTAAGGCAAGAAGGAGCATGTGGGTAAACACTGGCAGACCCCAACCACAGTCAAAGGAGCCAATTATAATTGAGGACACCACAGCTAAACAAAAGGAAGAGTCTCATTCAAAGAGATCCATCATCTATGAATGAGGAAGCCAAAAGCCTTCACCTAGAGAGAGAAAATTAAGATGATGGCCTCAAAGACAGTTCTACAGGAAGTTGAGAATTCTCTATAGGAAACTCAAGCTAAGCTAAGAGAGACCAAGAAATTGGAGGAAAAGGTGGCCAAACAATCACAGGAAGAAGGAAAGACAAGGAAACATCTGATGAACAACAGAGAGAGGACAAGCTACAGGCTAAGGCTGAGGTTTTAACAAAACTGCTACAAGAAAAGGAGCACAGGCAGTGGGAAGAAGTAGGGAGAAAAGCATGGTTTCATGACCGAAAAGAGGACATCACTTCAAAAGCTTGGCATGATAGGGAGGAAGAGATAGATTAGTTGCTCAGAGGATGAGCAACACTTTCAGTAGGGGGTGATGATGAGCCCTAAAAATGGATAATTATATGGGCTCAATCAGCCTCCTAATTCGACTTAATCCACCATTCTCATTAGTTTATTGCATGTTTTTTATTATAGTTATGCTAATAGAGTGAATTGGGTTAGTCATTATGCCAACAAGTCTAATGTGTGCTTTATGCAGTCTTTTTGGTCAATTTGGAGACAAAATCAAAGGTTTAAATGAGCACTTGGCA
>APFE030928088.1:11841-79307 GCA_000404065.3 Pinus taeda | reverse complement strand
TTGTAGGAAGGTGTCCCCTTCATTTATGGGCCCTTACCTCGAATTCTCCACCATCAGCTCAGAGTTCAAGGGCCACCAAATCGATTATCACAAGGGCAGCCGAGCAAGGGCTAGTAAAGTCGCTGTTAACTACAAGTTGTGGCAGCCGAGTTCCTAAAATTTAGGAGGGCTGTTGGGGTCCTCAATTTGTATAAATAAGAGGTCTTAGGGCCTCATTTCAGTTAGTCACTTTGTAGGCAGAAGTTAGCTAGTTTGTAGTTCGTTTTTTAGTCATTTTTTAGGCAGTAGTTTAGCTCTCCATTTCAGCACATTTTCAAGTTTTCCTTATGGATAGTTTATGGAATGTAACTATTCTTTTGATCAATAAAGATGAATTCAGTTTTGCACCAGCTCTAATCTCTCTTAGGAGGCTGTAGCTCTTGGGGTTGGGCCCATCTCAAGTGCCCAATACCTCCCTTGTTTACTTTCATGTGTCTTTGTTGCATTCTTAGAATAAAATATGTTATTTAGATTAAAATATTGCTTTGTTACTTAGTTCGTTTTTGATGATTAAAATAGCTTTTCATGTTCAGATTTACTTGATAGGTTAATCACAGGGAAGATTTTCAGAAAAAGGCTACCAAGCACCTTGGATCTCACCTCCCCCTCAGTGGAATCATGAGCTGGGACCAAGGTGATCTTGCTGCCACCAAAAACGCTGTTTTGTTTTGTCATGCAATCCTTAGTGTTGGAATTCTCATTTGCAGACGCTGATATTAGTTGTGTTTAAATGCTTCAGTTTATGATTTCTTAGTTGCATAGTTATTTCACGTATTCCATTTCGAATAAACTTCTGTTCATTTCCTTTTGCTGTTACTTAGGTCAGATTAGAGTGAAGTAATTAGGTCATAGGTTTTCTAAGTGTTTGTTTGTTCACTTTGAAAAATAACTTGCAGAGCGTCTATCATACTTCTCCATCTGCCCATACTCCATCCAACCTACCTGCTTCATCCTCCATTTCAGATCCTTGCTTTACCTTTGCCACATTCCCTCACGTTGACCTACTTTTTATATTATTGTGTAGCATTGCCTTATCTTTCCTTGAACAAATCCAACCGTCCTTATCACTCCTCAGCTCCATCCACCAAAACCTGGACCTTCTCACACCATTATATCACCACCATACCCACTCCTTCATCTTTCTCCCTCCATCCATCCTCCAAAATCCCATTTCTGAACATCCTGTAGAAAATTACAGATATCCTGTAGAAATTCCAGAACATCATGTAGAAACCCTGCAGACTTCCTGTAGAAGCTCACGAAAGTGGTCTCTTGATCGCCAAACTTTGTGAAACTCTCTGGAAGGGTGCTAGGGACCCCTTAGGCCCTCTCTGAACCTTTCCAACCTCCTGCAAGCATTTTCTCTCACCGATCCACCTCTTGCATAGTAAAAAACAATGAAAGCACATGCATGAATATTCTGACATAACTTTCACAAAAATACAAAAAGAGTTTTCTTCAGACAAGTGGATACTTAGAACACATGCATTTTACCTTCCAGAAGTAATGGCATCTCTTTGCAGTGCTTGGCATCCTCTTTTTCACATCCAGTAGGGCTAGCTGGTAAAAAATTAAGGTTGCCTAGGGTTTGCATTTCCTTTCAAGCTTTTTAGTTTCTTCTGCAAGTAGATTAAGCTTCCTTTGAGTTAGCTTTCATCCATCAGTTAAAGCTTCTTGCTCAGATCTCAATTAGAAGTTTGGCTTAAGCCCCTAGTGGACTTGTGCAGCTGACCAAGTGGACAACTGGGCAAAGAGCTAGTACTTGTGCATACAACACCATCGCTTCCAAGTTTGTTACGAACTACCGGGTTGATAAAATTAAAGAAGGGAGTCCCAGGAGTTGCAGCATTATCGCTGCAATACTGGGGCCCACCAACATGTCATGAAAAACTAGATTCTCACAGAGTTTGATACAACTCTGATTATCATGGTGGATCATAGTTGGATCCATCATCTGACCAAACAATCCCACTAGAATCTTCCACATCCAAATGGCCTCACATGTAGCTTGACTAGCAGCCATGTATTCAGCCTCTGCTGAGCTAAGTTCAACTGACCTCTATTTCCTACTGTACCAGGACACTGCAGCTGAACCAAGGTTGAAGATTCCTCTAGAAGTGCTCTTCTGGTCTGATGGACTCCCTGCCCAATCCTCATCTGTGAAGCTCTGAAGCTTCACTCCCTCTACCCGTTTGTACCACAATCCAAACTGAGATGTGCCTTTGAGGTATCTCAGCACATGCTTCACTGTCTTCCAAAACAGCTTGGTAGGTTGAACCATAGCTTGATTCAGTTGGCTCACTACAAAGCATAAGTCTGGTTGTGTATTCACCAGATACATAAGTGAACCCACAAGCTATCGATAAATAGTAGCAGCTACTACCTCACCTGAAGTAGCATCCTCCTTCCTCTAGGACCCAGCTAGAGGAGTCTGCATGGGCTTGCACTTCTCCAAGTGGAAGTGCCTGAGTATCTCATTGGCATACTTGCCTTGAGACACAAATACTTCCCCATATTTCTGCCACACCTCCATGCCTAGAAAGTAGTGCATAAGACCCATGTCTTTCATCTCGAACTCTCTTGCCAGGTCCTCCTTGCAAGATTTGATCAACTGATCATCACCTGTCAAAATCAGATCATCCACATAAAGAACAATGATAAATGGCTTACCTTCTACCATGATATGGTAAAGGTTTGCATCTACTTCACTCTTGGTGAAGCCCAACCCAGTGAAATAGCTGATGATCCTGGTGTACCAAGCACGGGGTGCTTGCTTCAGCCCATACAAAGCCCTCTTGAGTCAACACACATGTGACTCACGATCGAAGGTCTCGAAACCCTCTAGCTGCTCAATGTACACCTCCTTGTCAATCTTCCCATTGAGGAATGTTGTCTTCACATCCATCTGTTGGATCTTCCAACCCATCTGAGCTGATAGTGCCAACATCGATATGATAGATGAGTACCTTGCTACAGGATCAAAGGTCTCATCATAGTCGATCCCCTCGACCTGTGAGAAACCAAGAGCAACAAACCTTGCCTTATGTTTCTCAACACTACCATTAGCTACCTGCTTTACCTTGTGAAGCCATTTGGAACTCACCACTGACTTGTCTTGAGGTCTTGGGACAACATCCCACACACTGTTCCGAATGATAGAGTCGTACTCCTCTACCATTGCATCAACCTAGACTGGTTGCTGCACTGCCTCCTCGAATGAAGAAGGTTCAGACTCTACTCACTCCCTAACTAGAGCCATGTACCCAGTGTACCGCTTGGGTGACCTCCTTTGTCTGCACTGAGAAGATGGTTGTCCCACATTCTCCCCTGCATCCAACATCAACCTGTCAGCTTCCCTTGAGCGTTTCCACCCATCTCTGGAAGACTCAACATGAGTGGATGTCTCCACTCCCGGATCCTCTACATGCGGCTGCTCCGCATCAATCTGAGGCTCCTCCTCCTTAGGAACTGAAAGTTCCTCATCTGCGTGCAAACATAGCTCCCTCTCAAGTGATACTCACATGGCTTTCTACTTGTCGAACTTCAGATCTCTGCATACCACTTTCCTCTGACTGGTAGGTAGGTACACCCGATAGTTGTGGGGTGTATCAGTGTACCCCACAAGTATCCCGAACTCAGTTGTTGGATCTAGCTTCTTCTGGGCATCTTTGGTCACATGGCAATAAACTGATGATCCAAAGATTCGGAAGTGACTCACATCTGGTTGCTTCCTGAAAAAGGCCTCGATAGGTGTCTTCATTCCCAGTATATGGTGCGGGCTTCTGTTGTTGGGTTGTGTTATATTCTTTCCACGACTAGCCCACGTAGTTAACCAGAGGTTAGAGGGGGGGAGGTCACAGGGGGTTTGAGGGGTACCTGTAACCCCACTTTATGGGGTTCAGGGAAGCACCCTGGAAAATTTTGGTTTTGGACCCTATGTTAGGTTGGGCAGACCCACCTATGGTTTTGTGCATGGTTTTCACACATGTTTTTTGGAGGCGATGGCTTTCGGTCCATGGTATTGGATGCTTCGACATGTATAAATATGTATTGTAACATTGAAAGGAACATAATGAAAAATCAAGCTGGTAGTCTCGGTTTTGGGATCCAGGGGAAATCTCTGTGCATATGTGTTTTATGTGTTATGCTCTCACATTATTTATTTTTTGTGTTTTAGAATTCATATGCAGGTAATTTCTATACGGGGTTAAAACCTACATTTGGTATCAGAGTTGTTTTGGATTCAGGGGGATGCCTTTGTTGTTGAGGGGTTTCGCTCGGGCCTATGGTAGACCCTGTTCAGTGGGAGATCTGCGAGATCGATTCTGTTGGTGAAAGAAGATGGCGAGCAGTGGAAAGATAGATATTGAGAAATTTAATGGTTAAAGTTTTGAGTTGTGGAAACTCAAGATGGAGGATCTGTTGGTGGATAAAGATCAGTGGATTGCGGTATATTCAGGTACTAAACTAACATGAGTGTCCGATGAAGAATGGAAGAAGTTGGATTGGAAGGCAAAGAGCACAATACGATTATGTGTCTCAGATTCAGTATTGCTGAGTGTATAAGGGGAAGCTACGTGAAGGCTTTGTGGGTCAAGTTAGGGACTTTGTACCAATCTAAGTCTCTAGTGAATAAACAGTTCCTGCAGAAAAAGTTGTATAACCTGAGGATGAAAGATGGAGACTCGGTGACAGAGCATCTGAACGCATTTAATACTGTGGTAAGTTAGTTAGCATCTGTTGATATTAAAAATTTAGATGAAGATAAGTGCATTAGTTTGTTGTGTTCTCTACCAGATTCGTGGGACAGTTTGGTTATTGCAATAGGTAGCAATGCAACTGCCTTGTAGTTTGATGAAATAGTCTCAGCCTTGCTGACGGAGGAGATGAGATGGAAAAATACTTGTATGAGGATGGTCCTAGAACAGAAACAAAAAAAAGTCATCGAGTGGGAGATCTAAATCTAGAGGGGATCTAAATGTCCAGGAAAACCTATAAAGGTGGTGTGCTGGAAATGTGGAAAGGAAGGCCACTACAAAAGGGACTGTAAATCTAAAGCTCCTGACAAAGGAAAGGGATCTGATGAGTCTCCTTCTGCAGAGGTGAAAACCACCTCAGATGAAGGTGGAGATGTATACTTGGCTTCTTCAAGTACACATGTAGATCATGAGACATTGTTGATTGACTCAGGTGCATCCTTTCACTTCACTCCCCATAGAGAGTGGTTCTGCGAGTATGAGAAATATGATGGTGGTGATGTCTTCTTGGGGGATGACAGGAAGGCTAGAATCGTTGGTCATGGAAAAGTAAAATCAAAGTTGCAAGGTGGAAGGGTTAGAACACTTCCAGGTGTTTTGCATATTCCTGCATTGGCCAAAAATCTGATTTTTGTAAGCAAGTTGGATGATGCAAGTGTAAAAATAGTGCTAGAGAAGGATACCTGCAAGATGGTTCAAGGAGCACTGGTATTGATGTGGGGAGTTTGGATTCGAACTTTGTACAAGATGCAAGGTAGCACTGTTGTTGATGGGTGCAATAGTTCCGTGGTTCTTGAAAGTGGAGCAGAAAATCTAGTGGTCTCTGGAGAGAAGACCATGTTGTGGCATCAAAGGCTTGGACATATTGGGGAGAAGGGTCTTCAAATACTTCATGGTAAAGGTATGGTAGAAGGTATGAGTAATAGCTCTTTGGATTTTGATTTCTATGAAAAATGTGTATACGGGGCGCAGAATCAGGTGAGTTTCCCCTCTTGTAGTAAGAGGGCAAAACATATATTAGAGGTTGTGCACAATGATGTGTTTGGACCTGTGAATGTTCCATCACTGGGTAAGTCTGTGTACTATGTATCATTTATAGATGACTTCTCAAGGAATACATGGATATATTTCCTTAAGAAGAAATCTGAAGTCTTTGACAGGTTTTAAGAATTTAAGGCTCTGGTGGAAAACCAGACAGAGAAGAAGATAAAGGTGATGAGGACAGATAATGGTGGAGAATTTTGCAGCAAGGAATTTGAAGAATTATTTAAGAAGTGTGGTAGAGCACGACATAAGACTACTCCATATACACCTCAGCAAAATGGAGTTGCAGAAAGAATGAACAAGATGTTGATGGAAAGGGTAAGAAGCATGCTCAGTGGTGCCGGGTTAGGACATGAATTCTGGGTAGAGGCGGTGGATACTGCATGTCACCTGGTCATCAGGTCACCTTCATCAACGTTGGAGGATAAGATTCCACAAGAAGTATGGACTGGTAAGAATCCCTCTCTTTGACATCTGAGGATATTTGGATGTGATGCATATGTACATGTTCCAAAGGAGAAACAAACCAAGTTGGATAGTAAATCTGAAAAGTGCATCTTTATTGGGTCTAAGGATGGCTTAAAGGGTTATAAGTTTTGGAACCCAATAACAAGGAAGGTTGTGTACAACCGAGATGTGGTGTTCAGAGAGGTGAAAGATGTCATTAAACATGAAGTCCAACCAAAGGAATCTGAGAAGATAGAGTTTGAGCTAAAGGAGGAAGAATCAGACTCTACAGCAGAGGAGGAATCAAAAGATGAAGAGCCACAAACTCTGGCTGTGAGAAGATCAGTTCGACAAAGAAGGCAACTAGAAATGTATAGTCCATTTGCTTTCTGTTCAAATTTTACTTTGTCTGTTACTGATGATCCCATAACTGTGAAGGAAGCAGTGGATTCAGAGGATGGAAAACTCTGGAAAGAGGCCATGGTTGATGAAATGGCATCTTTGCACAAAAATGAGGTTTGGGATCTGGTGAAGTTGCCGATTGAAAGGAAAACCATTGGCAGTAAATGACTGTTCAAAAAGAAGACAAATGTAGAAGGAAAAGGGGAGAAATACAAAGCTCAGTTGGTAACAAAAGGTTATTCCCAGGTGTCGAGAATTGATTTTGGTGATATTTTTTCTCCTGTTGCCAAGGTAACTTCTATTAGATTACTTTTATCTGTTGCTGCTGCTTTTGAATTTTGAGGTAAACAAATGGAATGTGAAGACAAATTTTCTTCACAGATTTGGAAGAGGAAATCTACATGAAGCAAACCTGAAGCTTTGCAGTGAAGGGTAAAGAAAGAACTGGTAATGCAAGTTAAAGAAGTTCTCTGTATGGGTTAAACCCCACCAGGATTGTGGTATCAGAAATTTGAATACATTTAACAGGGGCTTGGCTTCACTAGAAGCAAAGCAGAACACTGTGTGTATTTTAAATTTAATTGGTGATGTGTTATTTATCTGGTCTTGTAATGTGGATGATATGTTTTGCTGGTTGGAAATGACAAAGATTACCAGGATTTGAAGACCATGTCCTCCAAATTCGACATTGAAAGATCCTGGTGCTTGCTGCAAACTAATTTGGCATGGAATTAAAAAGAGATGGTAAAAGAGGAACTCTGGCTAAGCTAGAGGAAGTATTCGAGACAATATTGTAGAGGTTTAATATGTGTGGAAGTAACCAGTGAAGGTTCCTATTCCTGTAGGTGTGAGGTTATCTGCTGAACAGTGTCCCAAGACACAAGAAGAGGAAGAGGACATGTCCCGTGTTCCATATGCAAGTGTAGTCGGTATCCTGATGTATGCAATGGTTCGTACTAGACCAGACATTACACATGCAGTGGGAGTATTGAGCAAGTTTATGTCAAAACCAGGGAAGGAGCACTGGACAACAGTGAAGCAGTTTTTCAGGGATTTGAGTGGCACTAGTGATTATGGTTTGCACTACCAAGGAAGACCAGGGTTGGACAGAGTGTTGGATATTCATGGCTTTGTTGATGCAGACTGGGCTGGAGATATGGATCAGAGAAGATCTACAAGTAGGTATGTGTTTAACCTATTTGGAGGTGCAGTCAGTTGGATGAGTAAGAAACAATCTGTAGTGGCAATATCAACTACAGAGGTAGAATACATGGCGGCCACTCATGCAAGCAAGGAAGCAGTTTGGTTGCAGAGATTGTGTTCAAGTATGGGGTTAGTACAGGGAGCTATAAGATAGACTGTGACAGCCAAAGTGCAATTTTCTTGGCAAAGAACCCTGCTATCATTCAAAGACAAAGCACATTGATGTTCAGTATCACTTTGTGAGGGATATGATAGAAGACAAAAAGGTGTTGCTGGTAAAGGTGGACACTTTGAAGAATATTGCAGATGCATTGACAAAAATCTGTGAGCTCTGAGAAGTTCTCTTGATGTAGAGAAACAATGTGCATTTTCAGGGCTGGAAAAATGACTAAGCTCTCCTGTGGCCCCCTGTGGAAAGAAAACAACAAGTGGGAGAATGTTGGGTTGTGTTATATTCTTTCCACGACTAGCCCACGTAGTTAACCGGGGGTTAGAGGGGGGGAGGTCACAGGGGGCTTGAGGGGTACCCGTAACCCCACTTTATGGGGTCTGAGGTAGCGCCTCGGAAAATTTTGGTTTTGGACCCTACGTTAGGTTGGGCAGACCCAGCTACGGTTTTGTGCATGATTTTCGCACATGTTTTTTGGATGCAACGGTTTTTGGTCCATGGTTTTGGATGCGATGGTTTTCGGTCCATGGTATTGGATGCTTTGGCATGTATAAATATGTATTGTAACATTGAAAGGAACATAATGAAAAATCAAGCTGGTAGTCCTGATTTTGGGATCCAGGGGAAAATCTCTGTGTATATGTGTTTTATGTGTTATGCTTTCGCATTGTTTATTTTCCGTGTTTTAGAATTCGTATGCAGGTAATTTCTGTACGGGGTTAAAACCTACATCTGTTCTGCAAGTATACTGCTGTATTACATGCCTCAACCCACAAAATGTAGTGGTAGGCTTTGGTCATGCAAAATTGCTTGAGTTTCTCCCACAATTGATCTGTTCTTCCTTTCGGCCACCCCATTCTACTGTGGGTTATGGGGTGCCGTCAACTCCCGTTTAATTCCTTCTGCAGCACAAAATTCCTTAAATTGTTGGGAGACATACTCTCCACCATTTTCGCTATGCAAGGCTTTTATTTTCTTTCCATATTCTTTCTCTGCCAAGGCTTTAAACTCATAGAACCTCAAGAAGGTCTGATCCTTCTTTTGAATAAAGTAGATCCAGCATCTATGAAAAAAATCATGAATAAAAATAACATAGTAACTTTGTTTAGTGGTGGAGGCTGTAGAGGAAGGTCCACAAACATCTGAGTGAACTCGCTCCAGGATTGCTCCAATTCTATTGTCTTGATCCAGAAAGGAAGATTTCACATACTTACCCAAGGTACAACCTTTGCATGTATCTGATTGCTCTAGTTTTCCCTTGGGAAGTCCGTTAGAAATCTGCTACATGATCTTCAGGGCTTCGTGATGCAAGTTTCCCAATATTCTATGCCATAGCTCGCCAACATCTTGGCTCTGCACCATCTCAGCTTTGGAACTCAATGCAGCATAGTCGTCTACCTCCAGCTTGTAGAGATTCTTTACTCGAATCCCAATTCACTTGGTCTATCTAGTGCCGATATGCCTCAGGAATACCTTTCCTTTACTAAATACTACATCATAGCCTTTATCTTCTAGCATAGAAATGGACACGAGATTCTTCTTCAGACTTGGTACATACTTTACATCAGTTAGGATGAGAGGAGCCCCATGCTCCCTCTGAAACACAAGCGTACCTTCACCAGAAACACAGTGCTTTCCATCATCGCCCATCTCGATCCGCATCTGGAGATCCTTCTCCTCCAGGGTACTGAAAAGATTCTTGTCACCTGACACGTGGAATGAAGCTCCACTGTCCAGGTATCACACACATCCCACCATGGATGAAACCATGCATGCGATAAGAGAGAAATCCAACTCAAATTGTGAGGCCAGTGCCTCACCATCAGATCCCTTCGAGGATCCATTCTTGGATTTCTTCTGTGGACAATTCGTAGCATAATTGCCCACTTCATGACAATGAAAGCATCACACTTTTGATTTGTCAAACTTCTTCCCACCGTGGGAAGAACTGGATTTGGAATGAGATGCCTTCCCTTTCCCTTCCTCGCCTTACCCGCTAAGGCTATATTTTCTTCATCATCTTGTTTTGATGAAGATCCATCTCTGGTGCTTCTTCTTATCTCCTCTTGCATCAGATCTGACCAAAGTTGTTCCCAATCTGGCAGTTTTTATTTTCCATTAACTGAGTCTTGGTAGCTATGCCAGCTCTTAGGAAGACTGAGGAGTGCAAGACTCACCATGTCATCATCGATTGTCGTGATCCCTATACTTCCAAGCTCACCGTTGCAGGTGATGAGCTTGTTTAGATATGTAGAGATCGTGTCACCATTTTCACACTTGATTTTCTGAAGCTTGTCTTTCAGCGCTAGCTTCCTCTGATCGTTGCTGTTCTGATATAGATCTTTCAATGTTTTCCACATCGAAAATGGTGTCTCCTTCCCATGGAGGCTCGAGACAATGTGGTCTTGAACTCCCTCCAGGAGGATTCTCCTTGCTCTAGCCACACATTTCTTCCATTCCGCCAATTCTATAGCATTAGCTGCTGCCGTCTTGGGGACTTCTTGATCAATGAAGTCCTTTAAATTGTTGTCCTCTAATATTGCTTCCATGCAAGCCTTCCAGGCTATATAATTCGAGCTGCCATCAAGGGCATACTCGAGTCTTAAATCGTTGAACGCCATTGGTGAAATTGAGATGTGATAAGAACTCGATTTCTATAGTCAGGAGCTTGAAACTTCGAAATTATCCCTTCTTTGTATAGTGTTCTTCGCTTTGATCACCTTTTCTCTGATACCATGTAGAAATTCCCACTGTAGATCACCTGATAATGCAATATACTAAAGAAAAATAATAGATCTACTTCTACAATCAAACTTTGTGAAAGCTAAATCAATTTGAGCTAGATCAATCAGAACACATATAACAGAGAAGAAGAAATCATACACACATGAACATAGAAGAATACTCTGGGGAAAGCCTCAGCTAAAAACCCTGATCTCTGTATTATCAAACAAGTGGAAATATGTTCAGATTACACAAAGAATCAGCTTGCAAGCTATCCTGCTCTCTTTGCAATTGAACAATACATCTCACAGAATAAATAGACACAAGATATGCCTTCCCTCAGCCCTCCAAGCCTCCTATTTCCTTGCGCAGTTTTCCTTGGGGTCCAATGCTGACACCTGTGTGAATTGGCCTCATCACACACTCACCAAACCCAAAAGTAACTGCGCAATCTCCAAGGAATGAATCCTTCTGCATGCAAGATATATCCTCCATGGAATATTCCTGCAACTGATAGTACACTATCCCATCATCTGAGCTCAACCAGATCTCTATCTGAATTGACATGCATGATTTATTTATGAGAGAATATTCAGTTATCTGAAGTGCAACAGTTACATGCATGCATGCATTAACTAATTGAACTCACAATTAGTTCAACACACTATTTGAACTAATCTAACTGGATTTAACTCAATTAACTGAGCTAACTAATTACAACTCAAGTTACAACTCATCCTTATCTCTTTAACTAAGGGATAAATTCCTCAATCAATGGGATAACTATTGCATGTCCCCACATAGACTTCATGTTTGATTTTCTACAACTAATTAACTCAAGATGAATTAATTAATTATTTTACAAACAACTGCTAAGATTGAATTCGAATTTTACTTCTCTATTTTAGTTCAGGGGCTAACTAAAATAGGAAGGTATCCCGAAATGCTATTTATGGCAGTTCTATTTTTAGCACTTCTATATTTAGCATTTCTTGTTGCTATTTTCAACATCTGCAAGTGAGTGTGGGCCAAGCGAGCGGGTTTCATGTGAGCCTACATCAAGTGAGAAAGAGGGTATTGGAAATAGAATAGACTCTAAACTTCAGAGTCATTCCCTTTCCAGAAGGAACATTACAGGCAGAGTCAAAGGAAGATAACACCCAACTCGGAAAGATCAAAGGTGTGGGTGTGAATTTAGCTGCGTTGCCACTTCAGAACCTCTATGCGCTTCATCAGGGGGTCTCAAATGAGCTTCGAATTAGAGAGTGGCGCCACTATCGGTAATTAGCAAAGTCAAATTGAATAATGAGAAGTTCTTCACCGAAAAAGGTTCAGGTTCTTAAGGAAAAATAAGAGCTAGCAGCGCGAAGCCAGATCCTCGAAGCAACAATTACACAAGCGTGTAATTCAGTACGAAAACTGCACATTCCAGAGGATGCGACAACTTCAACAAAGATTCGAAAATTGGCTGTTGTAGTGCGACAGTCTAAGGATGAGCCAGGGAGAGTTACTTTTAACATTCAGATGAAGATCTTAGAACTGCAATTGAAATTGCAGTCAACAACGAAACCATTTGTTGGCTTGAGGTGGGCCTGACCTAGGTTCGAAGTTATTCGTGCCAACCAACAAAACCCTAACTGCTGGCCTTTTCGGCAACAACCTACGCAGCGTAGGTTGCAGTCTTACCCGAAGCAGTATTAAGGGATGCTAGAACCAGGTTTTGCATCCAGAGGCCTCTGTGATGGTCTTCCTAAGGATCTTAAGATTCATACCTGCCTTCTCGCAACCCTAACTCTTCCGATTGATCAACTACTATAAATCTATTCCAGCATCTTCCAACTCTTTGCAAAAGTCTTAAATTGTTATTAACATGCATAAAAGATATAGATCCACTACTTTCATGTAATAAAAAATCATTAATTCGCATAAGTCATAACAAATCGTGGAGATATACAAACTTAAATGAAACAATAAACAAGGCACAGATGCACAAATTTGGCTCAAAATAATCTTTATTAAGTGTAATCGTTTAGAGGCAGACTTCTTATCCCTGCGCACCCAGCTGCAGGGGCCTGCGCACTTAGTTGTGGACTTACCAAGGTCTTCGTGCACTTAGCTGCAGGAGCCCTCCCCTTTCGCCTAAGTACTGTAGGTTTCAACCCCGTACAAAAATTACCTTCATACGAATTCTAATAACAGAAAATAAACAAAGGCGAGAGCATAACACATAAAACAAATATACACAGAGATTTTTCCCTGGATCCCAAAAGCGGGACTACCAGATTGATTTTTCATTATGTTCCTTTCAATGTTACAATACATATATATACATGCCAAAGCATCCATAAAACCTAATCCATTAACCATGGATTATAACATAACCTTAGTTCCCTTGATTGAATCTACATAATACCATGGACCGAAAACCATCGCACCCATAACGATGTGCGGAATTCATGCACAAAACCATAGGTAATATAGGGTTCGATTTTTTTTTTTTTTTGCTAGGGTGCTACCCCCTGGACCTCTTGTAGGGGAGACCCTTGCATACCCCCTGATAGGGGGGATGTCTCCCCCCCTATGACCCCCTCGCTAGTCATGGAAAGAATATAACACAACCCAATAAGTACAAGAAACAGACCTTTCCTACCGTAGCACCTTGCCCTTACAGTGATTCTCCACAAAAAGTTACCTTCTTAGACTCACTATGACTCAACTATATATAGCCTTTTTATTACAATACCATGGCCTGCGGACCATGAGTGAGTCTCAAAACCATCTTATCACCTACCCATACAAGGGACTAATGCCCCTTTGACTCTTACTTAGGTTCATGCTTCGCTTCCACATTACGTGGAGACTTTACATTCTTTAACAAAAACTACTACAAAAATTGACTTAACTGACAAAAATTGTCCCAAGGACCCCATCCCAATAATAAGCATGTTTTATGACAGTTATGATGTATGGTTCTTATCATGTTTTGTTTAGTATGTGAAACAATAATAAATGAATGACATAATAGATGGTAATGCAGCTAGTGTGAGAAGGTATGGGTCCTTCTTGACGATTCTCAGATAAGTGTGAGACCCCTATGCTTAGATATGTTGTTGAAACTTGTAGATTACATATTTGTGATATGTTTGATGAAATTCCTATCATGATTGGTGGGTGTCTTCTCAAGTCCTTGTTCAAGTTTTTGCATTTGTACCTTTGTTTTAGTGTTATTTATCATTTCTGGAAGTCTCATGGAGTTATGAGCAGAGGCTTGAGTCCTAGCTTTGAAAAAGTGGCTCAGAATCTAGGGTCGCTGGCACAAAACTACCTAAATAAGACTACAGTGATTAGGATGCCTTATTGTGGGAGCGACCGAAGGGTCTCAGTTGCACTATTGCCTTGTCATGGGAGTGACTGGGGTGTTAGGCTAGTGAAAAATCAAGTTCTCTTAGGGGTTGGACACCCGAAGGGGTTTGTTGTCTCCTGAAGGTCTTGTAGCTTATGAGGATCGTTAGTTTTGTGTTTTCATGTCGGTTCCACTTCCTTAAATGTACATGGGGAGTCAAATAATATCATAGTATCTCTTCATCACATCTTTACCCTAGTGGACCAGTTAGCTTGGGTAAATGTGGGAGGAGGGTGTTATAGAGTGGTATTAGAGGATGGTTCCATTCTTCTTGGGAGATATCTGGTTTCTGTTCTTGTTGGATGAATGTGTTGTCATATGTACATGTCAGAGTGGTATATGTGTCCCTATGCTTGAATTCTAAGTGCTTGTTGTATATGCATGGTGGTGGTCATGGTTTCCATTGCGATTTCATGCAAAAGTTGATGGTGTTGTTGTTGGAACATGTCGTCGTGAATGCATGTTAGTGTTTGTATGTATTGTGAATGCATGCATGTCATACATATGCTGTTATGCATGCATCTTGTCTAGTTGGTGTTGTAATTGTGGCATCATGATCCAGGTCTGTGTCTGACGAAGGACCCTTCCAAGACCTTTTACTTTCGTGATGTGTTAAATTTCATTTTTAAAAGAACATAAATGAATACATGTGCATGCTGTAAAGAACAGGAACATGTCAATCATTAGCAACATAAAAACAAAAGGCGTTGATAATAGAGTTCGTCTAGGAGGGACTACGTCTCCGGGCCCCGATGTCAAGATGGTGTAGTTTGCTGCATTAAGTGCTGTAGATAGTAATGATGTACATAAGAGGTGATGCCGTTATCATACTAGGAAAATTCCCTCATGCAGGAGTGGCTCCAAGAGATGTTCAGCTACAGGAACTCTCAGTCAAAAGACTCCTATTAGTATGACAAAAAACTCATGCATGATAAGCATCTCGCCAACATGGCATAAAAGGGATCTCAAATCAAACATGCATGGTGACACATGAGTATCCCATCTACATACAACAAAGGGATCTCAAAACACAACATGATGAATCATGACAAAAAGTACATCACATAGGCGATTCTGCGTCACATCAAGCATGAATCATAAAAATAAGTAAGAAACAAGATCCCACATCAAACATCAACAAGGATCTGTGCATCACAATGCATAAAGAAGAAGTACATGAACACAACATATACCTCACAACCAAGGGCCATATGAAGAAGCAGATGTCAAACTGCTGAAGCTGTTCGGACCATCGATCTCACGGCATCAATCGCATGACTGCTCGCACATGAATATTTACACGTGCATTCCACTTAGAAAAGTGGCTGAAGAGTAGAATGAGAGAATGAGAAGTTTGAACACACCATTAGATTTATGGCATCGAATAGTGCAAAATCGACTGTCCAAAATCTGAATTCTGAGAAGTTGAGAATTAGGAGCTCAAGGAATCTTTTAGATTCCCCTAGATTCCTCAAAGATTCTACTCCATGGGTGGACTGGACATCTGCAACTCAAATGGTGAATCTAACCTCTCCATTGCGATCCCTGTGGAAAATAGTGAAAAACAAGTATAAACTTGACTATATTCTGACATGGAGAAAAATTACCTCCTCGGGAAAATTTCAATGATCATGGTTCTGCTCCCTATTTTTACAACGATCATGGTTCCACCTCCATACTGAAAAATGGCCGAAAAATGCAAAACCCTGATGGAGACATGGACAGTGCCATTGCATTTGTGGCGTCGAGAAGTGTTGAAACCTTATAAAATTTGTCAAAATCTAACAAAGTGAATTTTCACCCCTCTTGCAAAATGCTGCCTCGAACTACGTGCCAAGATTTTGCCTCCTCTGTCTTGAAATTTGTGCCTGCTCCTGGTTCCTCCATTTGCCTCCCCGTGCACTGAAGAAATTCAGGTTAATATAATTTTTCTGGGTAGATTTACCAATGAGTTAGTTGGCTAAGTTGGTATATGATCCATTTATTAAGGGGGAGGTTGGGTGGTCAAACCCTGCCTCCTCCATTTTTATACATGGCCAACGAATAAAATTTTTAATTAAGTTTTTGGTTGGGTCGGGCCTGCCTTGGGCGGCCCGCCCACCGTACCCACCTTCGCCTTTCGTTGTTTGTATTGATATCATATAGGGTGTGGGCTATATATAATATATGTTGGTTGTTTTATATGTGGGGTATGATTTGTTACGACGTTGCTCGGTGGGCAGGCCCACATGGCTGGGCGGGTTTAACTCCTGCCGGCCTCACCTTAATATGGTGAATCGTTGGTGGATGGGGGTGGTGGGATTGGTGGCCCCCACCCCCTTTAATTATATATTTTTTTGTTTTTATAACAAACAAATGCCATTTTTAAGAAATTCGAATTTTAGCTGTAGGAGTGATTTTAACGTCCCCACAACTTTGCCAGGAATCTGGTTCAGGTTGGTCGGGGTCTAGTGGCTAGAAAATTCCAAATTGTGGCCTCCTTAAGCCTGCCTAGTCATCAAAAAGTCAACCCAACTTTGACTTCTTCTATCTTTCGCATACGGTTTCGGATTGACGAACCATTTGCACCTTTGCGATCAGAATGACGATGTCTATGCTTTGGTCCTGGTTCGAAAGCATTCTGATCGCTTTGATTTTTGAGCTTCCCTGAGCCCTCCTTATCTTGTGTGTGTCTCCTGAACCACCTAGATCAATTCTCTCCACTGAGGAGCTTTTGGTCCTCCAAAAGCATGAAAAATAATCTGCAACTTCTCTGTATCATGTCTGCATCACAAGTGTCCTGAAAGGGTCTCGCTTCCATCTCCTTCACCTTTGTTCTTCAGAGCCTTAAGTGACAAGCCGACACCTGCTACCTCTGCAACTTGTAGTACATCGTTTTGAAAATTACATGCTTGATTGACATGATCAACTAATGACCCAAACGTCACAAACTTGCCACGAGTTTATAACACATGTTTACAACAAGATGGACGCAATACCCCAGCTATGACAATAAGACCAACCTATCATTGTTGCTTCAACAAGTGATGGAAAACACATCATCATTGCAACACATGATTTACAAATATAAGTCCAAACACTATTGTTTTGACAAGTGATGGAAACATAACATCACTTTCAGAGTGAAAAATGCGACTCAAAATAAGACCAGGCATCATTGTTGTTGAACAAGTGATGGAAAACACATAATCACTTTTACATTTTAAAATGCAACAAATGATTTAAAAAAGTACAACCATGAAATGCTAACATGTCTAGGAACCATTTTTCACTTATCAAGGTGAATGGGTCACCTCCTTGTGGTTGTTTTTCTTGTCAAACAACTACTTCACTAGGTTCATACACCAATGCTTTGTCTTTAAGGTGCTGCTCTGGAGGGAGCCTCCAACATGTGGCTCTTTGATGGCCACTTCTGTCGCAATGACTGCAATAGGTTTTCCTCCTCCGGATTTGCTTAACTTGTTTCTTTAATTGCTGTTGAGAGGGTCTTTCACGCCTCATCCTTTTGTGTGATGCCATTCTTTTCCAACACTTAGAAAATGTATGGTTATGTAATCCACAAAAGGTACATGTATTTCGATACCATGTTTTACGTTCATCATTAACAACATGATTGTAATTGAAATGAACATTCGGATGTCGAGAGTGGTTATACCTTTCCTTTTTGTCTCTGGTGTAAGTATGGCGATGAGAGCTTGCCTCATCTCTTTCCTTGCAATGGAAACTGCCATGGGACAATGGGGATGTTTTCCCATCATTCTCTTTCCTCGACCATTTCGACGATTTCTCAGAAAAATATGACACCTTCGAGCATTCTCCTTTAGTGTATATCGAGCCTGCAAATTGAGGTCTCTACATAACCTCCAATGGTTGAGTTATGTCTTGGTTATTGATACCAAGTTCTTTTTCCTCCTCATGCCTCTTCCTTGTAAGGAGCCTCATGTTTGTCCCTGTAATTGGGATCTCCAAATCTCCAATGGAAAGCATACTATGTGAAGATGAAACTGAAAGGAAATCAACATCTTTTACCTCCTCTTTTGATTTGGAAAGAACTATTGATGGCTTCTCATCATCTGTTGTTGATGATTTTCTAGCTGTCTCGATGCATTCCCCAACTTCCTTTCTGACATACCCAAGTCCTACCTGATGGGTTAATTCTTGTACTTTGATGGGGTTGACATTGCCTTGGCCATTAACGCCCAAGCCTTTTCCTTCATACCCCATTTTCTTCAATAGTTTCGAGCCAATTCCTATGGTGTGATTTTCAAAAACAACAAAATCATCATAAGGAAACATACATGAATTTGGAGGATTACATTTTACCTCACATGGGTCATGCTGCAACTTTTCCAAGGCCTCGTCCTTTGCTTGCAACTATCATAGAAAACTTTGTATTTCCTCTTTCTCTTCATGTAGACGCATCTTCAACTTAGCATTCACTATTTGAAGATTATGTTTATTATGCTTCAGTTCTTCCAGGGCCTCTTCCGTGGCTTGCAACTGAAGCTGCAATCGCTCCTTTTCCTCTATTCTCTTTCTGTAGAGTTTCATACATGATTTCCGCTCTTTTGGAAATGTTGAGCATGGTATTGTACATCACTTTTTCATCCTCTGTTGCTGCATGTTCCATTGTTCATGCTGCAATTCACATCCACGCAAAGACTGCTCTGATACCACTTGATCCAGGTCCAGGTGTGATGAAGGACCCTTCCAAGACCTTTTACTTTCGTGATGTGTTAAATTGCATTTTTAAAAGAACATAAATTAATATATGTGCATGCTGTAAAGAAGAGGAACATGTCAATCATCAACAACATAAAAAAAAGATGTTGATAATGGAGTTCGTCTAGGAGAGACTACATCTTCGGGCCCCGGTGTTAAGATCATGTAGGCAACTGCATTAAGTGCTATTGATAGTAATGATGTACATAAGAGGTGATGTCGTTATCATACTAGGAAAATGCCCTCACGTAGGAGTGGCTCCAAGAGATGTTCCGCTACAGGAAATCTCAGTCAAAAGACTCCTATTAGTGTGACACAAAACTCATGCATGATGAGCATCCTGCCAACATGGCATAAAAGGGATCTCAAAGAAAACATGCATGGCGACACATGAGTATCCCATCGACACACAACAAAGGGATCTTAAAACACAACATGATGAATCATGACAACAAGTACATCACATAGGAGATTCCGCGTTACATCAAGCAGGAATCATAAAAATGAGTAAGAAATAAGATCCCACATCAAACATCAACAAGGATCTATGCAACACAATGCATAAAGAATAAGTACATGAACACAACATATACCTCACAAACAAGGGCCATCTGAAGAAGCGGATGTCAAACTACTGAAGCTGTTCGGACCATTGATCTCACGGCATCAATCGCATGATTTCTTGCACATGGATGTTTACACTTGCATTCCACTTAGAAAAGTGGTTGAAGAATAGAATGAGAGAATGAGAAATCTAAATGCACCAACAAATTTGTGGCGTTGAATAGTGCAAAATCGACTGTCCAAAATCTGGATTCTGAGAAGTTGAGAATCAGGGGCTCAAGGAATCTTTTAGATTCCCCCTAGAATCCTCAAAGATTCTACTCAATGAGTGGATTGGAAATCTGCAACTCAAATGGTAAATCTGACCTCGCTATTGTGATCACTGCTGAAAACCATGAAAAGCAAGGATAAACTTGACTATATTCCGACGTGGAGAAAAATTACCTCCTCGAGAAAATTTCAAGGATCATGGTTTCGCTCCTTGTTTTTACAACAATCATGGTTCCACCTCCATACTGAAAAATGGATGAAAAATGTAGAACTCTGATGGAGACACAGACAATGCCACTGCGTTCGTGGCGTCGAGAAGTGCTGAAACCATATAAAATTTGTCAAAATCTGACAAAGTGAATTTTCACCCCTCGTGCAAAATGTTGCCTCGAACTGTGTGCCAAGATTTTGCCTCCTCTGTCTCGAAATTCATGCCCGCTCCTGGTTCCTCCATCTACCTCTCCGTGCACTAAAGAAATCTGGGTTAATAAAATTTTCCTAGGTAGATTTACCAATGAGTTAGTTGGCTGAGTTGGTTTATGATACATTTATTAAGGAGGAGGTCGTGTGGTCAAACCCCGCCTCCTCCCTTTTTATACATGGCCAATGAATAAAGATTTTAATTAAGTTTTTGGTTGGGTCAGGCCCGCCCACCATACCCACCTCCGCCGTTCGTTGTTTCTATTGATATCATATATGGTGTGGGCCGTATATAATATACGTTGGTTGTTTCATATGTGGGGTGTGATTTGATACGAGGCTGCTCAGTGGGCCAACCCACATGGCCGGGCGGGTTCAACTCCCGCCGACCTCACCTTAATATGGTGAATCATTGGTGGATGGGGGTGGTGGGGTTGGTTTCCCCCACCCCCTTTAATTATATGTATATTTTTTGTTTTTATAACAAATAAATGTCATTTTTAAGAAATTTGAATTTTCGCTGTAGGGGTCATTTTAACGACCCCACAATTTCACCTGGAAACTAGCCCAGGTTGGCTAGAATTCGGTGGCCAGAAAATTCCAAATTGTGGCTTCCTTAAGCCCGCATAGTCATCAAAAAGTCAACCCAAATTTGACTGCTTCTATCTTTCGCATACGGACTCGGATTGATGAACCGTTCACACTGTCGCGATCAGAACGACGAGGTCTACGCTTTGGTCTGAGTTTGTAAGCATTCTAATCACTTTGATTTTTGAGCTTCCCTGAGTCCTCCTTGTCCTGTGTGTCTCTCTGGAGCCACCTAGATCACATCATGCATGGTAACTAGATGATGATTGGGATGATGCCTATATACTATGATGATTATGATTATACATGTATTGTGCTAATCTGGTGGATCTTGCATACGAGATATCCTCCCCTGAAATAAGCTGAGGTGCGCTGGCGTGTTCATGATTTGATTTATCATACATGATATGCCTTGGAGGAAGAGAAGAACAAGATGAATAACAAAATGGTAGACTACAGTTCATGAGAGTCTCCCTATGGATCAAATGAGCAACATGGTGTTGGGAACTCTTCTGACCTAACAAACACGTTGAGAAGTTGGAAGGAAGAAATAAGGAGTTAGAAAGCAAATAATGATAGGATCATTCAGGCACAAGAGAAACAAGTAGAAGTCAATGTAGTAATCCTTCAGAGTTTGTCAGACTTGTAGAGACAGGGATCACTTCAGATCAGTCGTTGACATGAGGATAGGACGAATGGGGCATATGGTAGTAGATCTCATGGTGGGCATAGGTTGGACAAAGATGGCATAATCAAAGATGGTAGATTCTTGGATACACCTGATAGACGCCATAGTGGACATGGGATTTACTTGCATGATCATACAGATTGCGGGGTTTTTAGCAGGGATAATACAGATAGCGGGGTTTCATGTGTATTTATTCTTCTTCTTTGTTATATGTGTTCTGTTTGATCTTGCTCAAATCAATTAAGCTTCTGCAAGTTTGATTGTATAAGTAGATTAAGTATTTTGCTTTAGTACATTGCTTAATCAGATTAAGCTATAGTGAGAATTTATACATGGTATCAGAGCAAAGGTGATCAGAGCTGTGAACAACATACTGAGAAGGGAAAATTCAAAGTTTGAAGTTCTTGATTGCAGGTACAAAATCGAATTCTTATCACACCTCAAAGTTCACCAATGGTGTTCAATGGATTGAGACTTGAGTATGCAATGGATGGCAACTCAAATTACATAGCATGGAAGGATTGCATGGAAGCGGTATTATAAGACAATGGTTTGAAGGATTTAATTAATCACGAAATCCCCAAGCCAGCTGCAGCTAATGCACAAGAATTGGCGAAATGGAAGAAGTGTGTGGTGAAGGCGAGGAGGATTCTTCTAGAGGGAGTTCGAGACAATATTGTCTTGAGTCTCCATGGGAAGGAGACTCTGTTTTCAATGTGGAAGACATTGAAGGACCTATATCAGAACAATAGCGACCAGAGGAAACTGGCGCTCAAGGACAAGCTTCAGAAAATCAAGTGTGAAAAGGGTGACACTATTTATACATATCTGAACAAGCTCACCACCTACAGAGATGAGCTTGGTAGTGTAGGAGTAATGACAACCAATGATGATATGGTGAGCCTTGCTCTCCTCGGTCTTCCAAAGAGCTGGAATAGCTACCAGGACTCAGTGAATGGAAGAAAGAAACTACCGAATTGGGAACCATCGTGGTCAGATCTAATGCAGGAGGAGACCAGGAGGAGCACTAGAGATGGTTCTTCATCTAAGCATGATGATGAAGAAAATTTAGCCTTAGCAAGTAAGGCAAGGAAAGGGAAAGGGAAGGCTTCCCATTCCAAATCAAGTTCTTCTCATGGTGGGAAGAAGATTGACAAATCTAAAGTGAGATGCTTTAATTGTCATGAGGTGGGCCATTATGCTACTAATTGTCCATTGAAAAAATCCAAGAAGGGATCCTCGAAAGGATCAGAAGGTGAGGCACTGGCCTCTCAGTTCGAATTGGATTTTACCCTCATCACATGCATGGCTTCATTAATGGTGGGTTGTGTTTGGTACCAGGATAGTGGAACCTCATTCCACATGACTAGCGATAAGAGTTTATTCAATACCTTGGAGGAGAAAGACCTCAAGATGTGCATAGAGATGGGCGATGATGGAAAGTACCGTGTTTCAGGTGAAGGCACGGTTGTTTTTTAGAGGGAGCATGGAGCTCCTCTCACCATGACTAATGTAAAGTATGTGCCTGGATAGAAGAAGAACTTGGTATCTATCACGATGTTGGAAGACAAAGGCTATGATGTAGTCTTCAGTAAAGGAAAGGCGTTCCTGAGATACATAGCCATGGGTCAAACCAAGAGGATTGGGATTGGAGTGAAGAATCTGTACGAGCTTGAGGTAGATCACTGTGCTGCATTGAGTTTGAAAGAAGAATTGGTGCAAAGCCAAGACATTGGCAAGTTATGGGATAGGTGTTTGGGCCACTTGCATCATGGGGCTTTGAAGATAATGCAACAGATTTCTACTGGCCTTCCCAAAGGTAAACTTGAGCAAGTGGACACATGCAAAGGTTGTACCTTGGGAAAGTACGCCAAGTCTTCCTTTCATGATTGAGACAGTCAAGCTGAAGAAATCATGGAGCGAGTTTATACAAATGTGCGTGGACCATTCTCGATAGCCTCCACCGTGAAAGAAAGGTATTATGTGATTTTAATTGATGATTTTTGTTGTAAATGCTGGATCTATTTCATGCAGAAGAAGGATCAAACCTTCTCAAATTTTTGTGAGTTCAAAGCTTTGGTTGAGAAATAATCAGGGAAGAAGATCAAGGCCTTGATAAGCAAAAATGGTGGAGAGTAGGTCTCTTAAGAGTTTAAGGACTTCTATGCAGTGGAAGGAATTAAACGGGAGTTGGCAAAACCTCATAACCCACAACAGTATGGGGTGGCTGAGAGGAAGAACATAACGATTGTGGGGGCAGCTCGGGCGATGGTACATGACCAAGGCCTACCACTTCATTTGTGGGTTGAGGCATGTAACACAACAGTGTATTTGCATAATAGAAGCCCGCATCACATACTTGGGATGAAGACACCAGAGGAAGCATTCTCTGGGAAGAGACTAGATGTGGGTCACTTCAGGATCTTTGGCTCATCGATATATTTCCATGTGACAAAGGATGTTGTTACAGATCTATTTGGGCACATCAACCCCAAATTATAGATCGATACTATTAGGGCCCATCAATCCCTAGTGCAGTTGTTACATGCCCTAAAGAAGTTCGTCATCAGAATGCCTCACTTCCAAAGAAGTTCCATCACTGAAAACATCCAAAAACTACCTCTAAGAAGATCAACATAGGTAGGCCTTCATTAGGGTGTGCTGCAATGCAAACCTTACACTGACAGGGTGCTATGCAGTGCACTTGGTCCAACTATGGCCTGCGCTGAGTGAATTTGAGCAAATTTCCATGAGGGTTTGAAGATTCCTTATCCATTGGAAGCCTCTAGAAGTTTCTCAATGCCACCTACTCCTTTGAGTTCGCATTTGGATGAGAAAGGGAATTAGGAAACATCAATTCAATATCCCTTCTTCCATGGAACTGATTTCTAAATTTAGAAAGGCATTCATTATCTCCATTGATGGAATAACCTCCTTCCCTCACCTATAAATAGATCACTCATCTAAGAGATCAGGGCTGAAAAATATTGAGTTGTAAGGAGATGCTAGTGATATGAGATTAGAATTGAGTGCAAGTATTGTAATAGTGTTGGAGTGTCTCGCTTTTCATGAGGTGAAGAGGGATTGAATTGGAAGAGTGCCGATGGATCGAGCTCATATGGGTTGTAATCTTTCCTCTTATCAATAAAGTTTTCAAGACTTTTTCCTTATGCTTGTGTTACATGTTAATGCTTTCATATGTATATAATGTTCTTGATTCCATGTTATTTATAAGCAATAAATCATTATCATTTGCCTTGATGGGTCTTTGTTTCTGTATTTGTGCAGGTACTTTCCAAGCGGCTTAAGTACGGAAAGGAGCAGCAAGATCGGTCAAGGGAGACAAGGAGCTAGCGAAAACTACAAGTAGGTTTCTCTCCTCTCTTGTTTTATCTATTGATTATAGAAAAAGATTGAAATTACTTTGTCTGTTGTTTCTAGACCTGCTATTAGATCTAGAGGGTTAAGTGTTTGTCCAAGAACACTAAATATTCCCGAAACAATATGGCGACCATACCGGGGATCGATTATCCATCTTAGTAGCTTATCAACCTCTTAAGACATTTCTGCATACTGTACTTGTGGTCATTTATTGATTTCAGTCCTCTTTCATTAAAAATTGAGTTGAAACTGTGACAAAATTCCCTTCAGAATTGCTTGCTTTCATCACCGCAGTCTGATGAAGGACACAATGCATTGCAGTTCACTTCCTACATAGGTTCAATGTGATTCATCACACTGTCTCTAACTTCTGCCTGTGTTGATCCCTTTAGGGTCAGTTTCCCATCTAGGAACTGATAGTTTTTGCCAATTTTCTCTTACTTGAATGAGTTGATGAATGTCAATGATGTCCTGTCTCTGAAATTAGTTTTTTCATCTCCTTAATTTGGCCCTATTTAGACTGGATTGTTGGATATTTTTTTATGTATTTGTTTTATCATTTGCAATCTAATGTCAAAAGCTAGTTTTGATTGATTGTCTTGTCGATAGAAAAGTGTCGTAAAATCGTCATTTTCTTCGAAAAATGAAGTGTCGTAAAGTCTTCCTTCATAAATAATCGTTTGATTTATTTGTGCACTTGATTTGTATTTTCATTTAAAGTGTCAAAAATCTTCATTTCTTTAAAATCAAAAGTGTTGTATAGACTTCCTTTCCCTTTTAAAAGAAATTGTCACAAATCGTGATTTTTTATGAAAAGAGTTCTGAACCGTTTGTGCATTAGTTTTTCTTATTGCATCATTCACATTAAGAGAAACTGAAAATAAATACATGCAATTTTCATTTTAGAGCTTGAGTTTGTGTGTTCAAAAGGAATGGTTTAGGGAATTGCATTAGTTTGTGTTCTTTGTTGCTTGTTCAAAAAGTACTTGTATGTTGTATCCCTCATAGTTAGGATTTTCATTGCTAAAATTAAATGGAAAGAGTGCTTCTCATTCTAGTTGCATTCTTAGGAATTTCATAACACATTACGCGGTGAACTTGAAAGGCAAATTTTAAGCAAGGTCAACTTAATCTAATAATGCATTGGAACTTAACAAAAAACATTTAGAGGTCTAGGCTAGAGACGTGTTCCGGTGTCTTTAAACCTAGTGGTTGTCGTTTTCACTGAAGGTTGGGTGATTCCTCCTCTCTAATCCGATAAGTGCTAGTACGGACTTGTGCTCCTTATACCGTCACGTATATAGTGGGATACCCCAATAGGTTGAATTCCTTTATCCCTAGGAAGCCGAGTCTGCCGCCTTACCAATCGCAACGCACCGAACACAACATTCAAGAAGATTGACTGCCGCACGTAAAGTCCTTGGTCATTTCTCTTTCATTTATTACCAAGGTGTATATTGCAGTTTTGTGATTTGTCTGGTAAACTCTCTTGTCTAGAATCTCCAAAGCAATCAATTTCGTTCCTCTTCGACTCTTTAAAAGTAAAAGGATCATCTTAGCACTTGTCTTTTCAGGCTCATGAAAAATCAAAGGCTACTAGAGTTATCTTTTGTTTTTTCTCGGCTCTTAAAAAATGAAAAAGTGAAGTTGTGTTCCAGTGTCGTAAAAATTAATTGACCACGAATAACATCCTCATTACTTAGTTGATTTTAAGTTGATAAAATTAATTAGTAATCATGGAGGAACATCAACCCAAACCCCGTTGTTCGCGGAGAATAGCAAGCCAACCGCCTTTTCCTCCCGAAGCGACACCAATTTAGACAAATCGGTCTCATTTAACTGAGTCTAGTACATCGAGAACTCCTAGTTCTTCATCTGGATTACTTGAAAAATTTGTTTCAGTAACTACAAAGACTCCTGTTACTCCGACTATTTCTGGTACATCCGTTCCTAAAGAAGAAGTTTCACAATTACCTGAGGACATTAGCATTGATCCTGGTGTAACCGTAACCGAGGTCGTCCAACAACAAGTTGATACTCAACTTGAAATCGTTCAACCAGAAAGTGCTTCTGAGCTTGAAACAACTCAACCAGGAGTTGGTCCAGAATCTATCCCAGTTCAAATAGAAGTTACATCTGAACTTGAAGTTGTTCAGGAACCTCTCTTTGAAACTTTTGTTCATTTTCTTGAACATCTAGATTTCGAATTTCAACATTCAGAAGTTGTTACCCCTCAGACATTAGTCACTGTTGAAACTACACTTTCATCAACACCAGAAATCTTTTACGGACCTGACGGTCAAGTTCTTCCACCAGACTTGATTTCCATAGAGGAGGAATTGGTAGAATATTCCACACCTGGAAGCCCGTTTCACTTTGGAACTGGGCTTAATCTTTACCCTACTACTCCTGATTACTTTCCTTCATTTGATCCTTTTTGCTTGCAAGTTCCCATCGAATCTTTAGGACAAATTTTTGGCCAGTTAACTATGGTTGAACAACTGTTAACATCCAAGACTATATCATTTGATGCAGTTGCAGTAGAATCTTCTATTGTAACTCCTTCGATGTTTTCTACCACACCTGAGTCGCACATGTATGGTGAATTGTCCGTCTTGATTGGTTACCAATCATTATTTGGAACCCACTCAGGTGTTGCTTCTACACCATGGTCATCACCCATGTCCTCATCCAAAATTCTACTTGGTTCTTCTCTAATGGGAACTCAATAGTTTGATCCTATACATCAGTATCAGGTTGGGAAATCTGGTCAACAAAGACCTGTGTATCCATTAAATACTAGATTTCCACCATATGGAGAGCAATATGCTTATTCACCGTATTCTCCTTATTTCGGAGGACAACCCTATGGTAGTTTCCCACAATATTCAACTCAAACTATTCCTACTACACCTGTTGTTACTACTGTGCCATAGTCACAAGCTGAAACTGTTGTATCTCAACCGGTACAAACTGATCCTTCTTCCTTGCAACCACAAGTTTCAAGTCAAGAGATTCAAGTTTCTCAAGTTGTTGTACAACAACCACTTGTTTCTAGAACTCAGCAACAACCTCAGGTTAGTATACCTTTATTTGGATTGACCCAGGCTTACACTAGTATAGTTGATTCACAACTTGGTCAACCTTTCATTGCTGGGCAACAACAATTGTCTCAACAACCGTGGTTGCCACAATTTCAACAACCTCAATTCCAACAGTTCCAACCTTAGTTTGGACTTGGTTCACAAGCTCAACCTGGTTTTGGTCAATATCAAGCTTACCAAGGTCCTGGGAAACAAGGCTTTGTAGGTTATGGACAACCACAATTTCAATCTGGTTATCAACAACCACCTTATTCTAGTTTTGTTCAACAACCATACCAAGGTTACCAAATGCAGATGCCCTACGATGGTCTGCAAAGACCTATTGCACAGGAAATTCCATTATATCCTGGGAATGCTCAACCTGACTTGAATCGATAGTTGCCATTCGTAGCAACTTTAGAATTACCAGATTTAAACCGACTCACTAATGATCCAATTGCATATGTATCTTGGTGGCCGGTAATTCCGCATAAGTTACCATCTGATATTCCGAAGTTTAACGGAAACCTTGGAGAAGACCCATCGAATTATGTTATGACCTTTCATTTATGGTGTTCATCCAACACTTCGAATGATGATTTGATCAGACTTCGTCTTTTCCAAAGAACACTTACTAATCCAGTTGCTAAATGGTACATTGAATTACCAAGAGCTTCTTTTGGTAACTTCACCACTTTAGCCACTACCTTTTTAACCCACTTCCAGATACCTATCAGATACAAGACTGGAACATAACTCTTGACCAACTTTAAACAGAATACCTCCACCCATATATTAGATCATATTCATGAGTGGCGGCGTTTTCGTCGAATGGTTAAGACATATGTTCCTGATCAGCGTTTAACTGAGTGGTTCATAAAGTCCTTGTTGCCATCAATCACTGAGGATGTGGCAAAAGGTGGAGTTGTCACAGAAGAAAAAGTTATCGCTCGTGCCCAATACTTGGATTTGATTTACACACAATCCGACACGCTCTATGATAAAATCCCTAATGCACCTAGACCAGCTTACACTGTTCCACCACCCCCACAATCGAGTAAGGACTCTCATGTCGACGACGGTGTGATTGGTTCTTCAAGAACATAGGAAACAGGTAGATCATCTGGTCAAACTCTTGATATTTCCAATCAAGCTACACATGCATCAGAAAACACTCATACCTCTGAGATTAATGCCGTGTTATCTGACAAAGGCAAAAATCAAAAGCAACTAGGAGGTAAGAAAAAGGGGAAGAATAACAAAAAAAAACAGGAAAATTCCACTCTAGAGAAATCATCTGATTCCCCTACCGTAGCTAGGAAACCTCGTTATCCATTTTTGATATGTAATGAAGAGAATTATACAAGAGATTGTCCACATCGCTTTGAGGTCTCTAAATTGTTAAAGACCTCAACCACATCAGCAGTGTTGACAGATCCGTTTCCAACCCCAGAGACACACTTGGTTGCAACTGACCATGCTTCCACATCCAAAGTACTCATGTTATCCATCGCAAATCTGCAAAATGATGTTTTGGTGTCAACAAGAAACAAAGGTTATGGAAATCCGTTGTCGTCGAATAACCAGGCCACTGATCAACATAGTACTTCGACCTTGACTTCATCAGAACTTGTTCCACCAATTGTTCCTTAATTGATGATAAAGCCACCGAAGGGAGTTCTTCACAAATCAACATTCAATCCTCATGCTCGAGCAGACCAAAACTATAATATAGTGGAGGATCTAGCTCAATCACCTTCCGCTATGTCGACACTCGAGGTGTTGCAAAACTGTCCCTCCCAGAAACAAGATTTATTGTCAGCAATAGGTGGAATAGATTCAAATATTGTAGTTTTCAACCATGTAGGATATTCACCATACTTATCGGCGCAATTAGCTTTCCTAATACAAGTAAAAGCTCTCAATAAAAATGTTCACCGAACTATTATTGATGAGGGGGCATCTATTTGCATTATGTCCATGAGCTGCTGGAAAACACTTGGTTGACCGCCCTTGTCATGATCACCAACTACGTTAAAATATTTTGATGGAAAAACATATACTCCATATGGGATTTTGAGTAGGCTGGAAATTGAACTAGGGGGCAAGACAATTACTGTTGACGTTGAGGTAGTTGATGGACTCCTTGATTACAAGATTTTACTAGGAAGGCCTTGGGTATATACTATGGCTGCTATTGTTTCCACGTACTTTCGTACAATTGCATTCCATTTCAAGGGTGGAATCACAGTCATTGATAAGCTAGCCTTCTTTGCCAATAGTTCACAGGCTATGAGAAGCATTCCATTGATACACAGAAACCCACTGTCACTTCAAAGTGTTGGAGTAGGTCTCCTTAAAGATCCTTCCCTGATGGGCACTTTTGCCCTCCCGTCACCATTTGGTTTGGTGAAAGTGGCAAGATTAGAGACTTGCAACATGATTTCTTCTACATCATCCGATTTTACGAAGATTTCCAACTACTTTGAAATTGATGGTCGTAGCGAGGCATTGCCACTAAGCCCCATTGAATCATCATAGCAATCAGTTTTTCGGGCTTGTGCGGCAAACCCTAATCCGCACTCAACAATTGTATGGGTAGATAGATCGTTAGAATATGGTACCTCTTCAGATCCTTTTTCACGTATACATTCTATGGATGAAAGAATTGTCTAATCAATGATGATAGGAGAGATGCCATGGGAAGGTTATCATCATCGTTCCCACCTTCTAGATGACAATGAAGATTTTTCAAATGAACTACATCACCCATTGATCGTTGATTTTTTGTCAAATTCTGTAAATACTGTAGATTCTGAGCGTAATTTGTCCAAGATAGAAGAAACAATTTCTATAAACATTTCAACCAAGCCTAACATTGCAGAAAACATTCATGTCGGAAAATCCTGTTCTCCATTGGAACTTGATAATTACTGTGCTCTTTTTTGCGAATTTCGAGATATATTTGCATGGTTTTATGAGGAGATGTCGGGCATTGGCTTAAGTATTGTTGAACATGAGATTAAAATGTACCCTGATGTAAAACCAATATGACAGCGACTTCGACTTGTTCATCCTAAGAAAGTTGCTGCAATTAAATCAGAGGTTGAAAAACTTTTGCGTGCTGGCTTCATTTTCCCTATACCTCTTACTGATCGGGTATCTAATAATGTTCCAGTAATGAGAAAACAAGGGACAATTCGAGTGTGCGTCGATTATGGGGATGTAAATCAAGCATATCCAAAAACAATTATCCTACACCTTTTATCGACCAGATTATTGACGAATGTGCTGGATGTGAAAATTTTTCATTCATGGATGGATTTTTTGGATACAATCAAATCAATATCCGCCCACAAGACCAATCGAATACCGCTTTTATTTGTACGTGGGGCACATTCACCTATCAAAAGCTACCTTTTGGTTTGAAGAATGCAGGGGCTACATTTCAGAGGGCAATGAATTATGCCTTCTATGACATCAAGGACATTATTCAACCTTATCTTGATGATTTTCCTTCTCGTTCGCAAAAACGTACTGATCACCTGCAACATTTGAGAGCAATATTCTTACGATGTCGAAACTAAAAGATAAGACTCAATCCACATAAATGTGTGTTTTGTGTTGACTCTGGTCGATTGCTTGGATTCGTAGTTTCAAAAGACAGAATTCGACTTTATCCCATTAAGGTTAAGGAAATCCTTGACTTGCCTCCACCTTCAAATTTATTACAGATATAAAGACTTCAAGGGAAGGAAAAATTTCTGAGGAGGTTCATTCCAAACTAGGCTGAATTAGCTAAAGGTTATACACATCTATTGAAGAAAAGGGTACCTTTCCATTGGGACCAAGTTGCGCAAGCTTCTTTTGATGCTCTCAAAGATTCCGTGATTAGAGAATCATTAATGTATGCCCCAAACTATCAAAAATACTTTTACCTGTATCTCACCGCTGCAGATACAACCATTGGTATGGTTTTAATTCAAGAAGAAAATGGAGCTAAACATCTTATTTATTATTTGAATCGTAATCTCAACGATATAGAAAGTACGTATTCATATGTCGAAAAGTTAGCCTTGGCAGCCATTCAAGCTGTGCAGAGATTTCGTCATTACATCCTCCTTCGCAAAACTAACATTATATCAAATTGCAACCCTATGACATACATTTTGTCACGTCAATTACTGGGGGGCAAGTATTCTAAATGGATAGTTATCTTGCAGGAATTTGATTTGGAATTCACCAAATCTAAATCAAAGAAATCTCTTATCTTTGTTGAGTTACTTTGCGATCTTCCCTCATCCTCCAATGATTTAACATCATAAGCATCAATCTTGGATGAGTCTATGTTTCCTATCTTGTCAAGTGATCCATGGTATGGAGATATACTAATCTATCTCCAGACCTAAGCTTTTCGGCCTAGTACCTCTCGCTCTGAACAACAACGTACTCGATACCAAGCCAAAGATTATCTGATCATTGGTGATACACTTTATCGTCATGGTGTCAATACAATCTTATGTAGGTGCCTTACTCATGAGGAGGCCGAAAAAGATTTGAATGAGTGTCATTCAGGTGCTTGTGGGGGGCATTTATCTAGTTACACAACTGCACAAAAAATTCTACGTGCTGGTTACTTCTAGCCATACATATTCAAAGATTGTATTCTTGCTGTTATAAGTTTTCATGCTTGCCAGATTTTTGACCGTAAAACCAGATTACCACCTGCACCATTGCATCCAGTCGTTGCTATTTGACCATTTGCAAAATGGGGCATTGACTTTATGACATGTAACACCACCTTGGTCGGGGGACATGGGTATATTACAATCGTTGTTGACTATTTTTCTAAATGGGCCGACGCGATGCCAACATTGAACAACAGTGGCGAAACGGCTGCTTTGTTTTTTTTTCAACCATGTGGTTGCCAGGTTTGGTGTACCACAAGCCATAGTTACAGATCATGGGTCGCATTTTCACAATCACATGATGGTCGAATTAATTGCCAAATTAGGACTGTCACATGATAGTTCTACTCCATACTACCCGCAAGCTAACGAACAAGTTGAGGCTATCAACAAAGTCCTTAAGCGCATGTTGCAAAGAATGATTGGAGTTCATAAAAGGAATTGACATTTAATCCTGTACAGGTGCACCTGCCTCTTGTTGGCGTCCCACAGGTCGAACAGATCCAACATCTGCATGCATATTAAAAATGTTTATTTAGTCTTGGCAATAATAAAAAAACACAAAAAAAGAGTACAAACTTTAAAAAGAAAAACACTGTGATCAAACAATTTACCAATAGCACTCCACTGTGCTCCAACCAGTAACATCAGATCTGGATCACCACGGAAATACATCCTTGAATATGGATATTTTGTGAAGGCCATCTCCTGGCAGTCAAACCACTCAAAGAAAGCAAAGGTAAATGAGATTAATGATTGGCCAGCATGCCTAGCCATAAGATCTACCCACCTCTACATCCGTGGGTCTCTAGGTCTAGGTGCTCCGAGTGAGATGTGTTGTGGCTGCATGAGAGGGATTCTCTCTAAGGCAAAAGAAATTAAGATAGACCCATAACCAAATTTTTTTGTGTTTCCATTCTTTACCTTGGTTAGTTGTTCTTTCATGGATGGAAGAAATGCCTCACACCAGTTGAATAACTTTGGCTCCAAGCACTCTAAAGCATATTGCATATATGACCTGTTTTCCAAATGTAAAGTTGCACTGCCAACCAATTTGGCGAGGGTAAAAGGGATTGTTCTCAATGGTAAATCACTAACATCCTGGATATTGATCTTTCTGTCTCTGCTAGGTTGAGCTCCTTCACAACAGAAATGTCGTATATAATCTCTCACTGATTCACCTCCTCTAGTAAATCCTCATAATGAGATGGGGGCACCCCGCCTCGACAGTCCAGTGAGAAAGTAAATATCATTGATGGTAAAGGGGATCACTTTTCCCCTAATGTGAAAAACTGATTGGTAGGATCCCAAGAATGAATAAGGCACTGTAAAAGTTCAATTTGTTGCCGCATGCTGGATAATCAAAAATACTTCAGTAACCCACAATTCCTTAGGGCATCAACTGTTCCCTGATCATTTAGGGCAACCATGTCTTGTTCTTCATGCTCTTGTTCTCTCTATATAATCACCATTTTGATCCGATGAATGTTTTAAATGCAACCGTTAGACAAACTAGGATCCATTTTTTGCAAAAACAATTGAAAATTTGGGAGAAAACAACCGTCAAAATTTGGTTTTTGCGCCCATCGCATCCCTTCATTAGAGACATGCGTTGCAATGCATACTGCCTTCTAGGTGTATGCAATGCATCACACCTTTCGATATTGAAAGGGTGCGTTGATCCAGAGTGCGCAAAATGAAACCCTAGGAGTCTCAAAAACCAAATTTTTTCGCTCAAAACTAAAAATAAATGGAATTAAATGGAAGAGAACAGGGATAGCTCCTACCTGGTCTGGACGGCACGAGAAATGGACCACTGGATCCTCCGCAATCAGCTAGTGAACTTTGAGGTTAAAAACTGCTCCAGAGCACCAAAGTCAAAGGGTAAAAGTGAAATGGTGAAAATGAATAATAAAACTTGTTTTTATGTTTATTTGTTACACATTAATCGAGTAAACATTAGTTTTTATTCATTTTATCCATGAACATGTATTTTTAATCCTCTTCGATGGATTTTTGAGCAGGTTTAACAACTGAAAGCAAAATTTGATGTGCTCGAGTGTAAATCGAACATCTTTGACCACAAAGCAAACTTTTGTTTCTTTTATGAGCTTTGTTAAAAATGAAAAGAAACCCTCATAGAGTCCTCTTTAAACTCTTTTCAGACTCTCTAAATATGAAAATATTGTCGAGCGCTTGTCTATTCCAGGTCGTTAAAGGATTGGAAACGACATCTCTCTTGTATTATTTTACGCTTTTTCAGACTTGAGAGATTATTTTTACGAAAAAGAACTTATGGAGTTTCCTTTTTGTCCCTTTTCAAACTCTCTGAACATGAAAAGGACCGAGTTGTCTTTGTCGTTAAACTCGTTAAAAACATCAAATAGCAACAAACTTGTCCATCTAGACAAGACCGAGTTTCACCTTCACTAGACTCATTAAAGCATCAAATAGTGATGGATTTGCCCGAAGGGTGAAATTATACAACAAGCATATGTTATCCTCCTCAAGCTTGATAAAAAATAAAGAGGTACTGGTCAGCAATGACTGGGGAAAATGGGAAAAAGTTGAGAACACTTTATGGTAGCAAGTCGCTCTTGAACATGACACTTTCACCTCATCACTGTGACTATGTGGGTTGGGTTATTCAGCTTGAAGGTTATCACACCATTGGTCTATCATACCATCCATTACTTTGTTTTGGGTTAGTGCTACCAATTCATCATAGTGTCACTGATGTGTTCAAGAGAAGTCATTCAGTTCAAACTTCATCCTTTGCAATACCATAAACCATCATTTTCATGATCGCCATTCCTGAACCTTGTGTTGTCAGTCGATTCTCATCTCCAAAATCAATTACTTAATTTCATGTCGTAGATGTGGGATACATCAAGGCCCTCCTGTGATGAAGTTGCTTCTTTTCAACGTCAGCACATCATCCAAGAAGTTGACTTAGCTTCAGTACCTTGAAGCTTGCATACATCAATGGTAGGTTTCTCGCTTCCGGCAGTAGGTTGACATCAATGGCCTTCTACCGAAAGACTTTGTATGGTGTTCGACATCAAACCTTATTCACACCATGCGAAATGTACTATAGTACCTTGAGGGTCATTATCATTATCGGTGATTCCTCTCGTGTCTGTTAATAACTTACATCATTGGCTGGTAATCAGACAATGTATTTCCATGTTCAACTTCAAAACATCTATTCACATGGTTAGACTTGTACTTTAGCAAAAGATTGAACAAGATTGAAGACCCTGAATCTAGTTTCATCCATCTGTGCTGCGATATTTTCAGGAGTACTAAATCAAATGTAGAATGGCCTTACATTCATGGTCAAATGGGTCTATATCTGTATACGACTATATTTGTACATGTAATGAAAGTTTATAAGTTGAGCATGGGTATGCCTCCCTCAGCTAGTTCATGAGAAAAATCAAATTATCATGATATATGTATTGTAATTGATGTAGGTCACCTTCCGTTCGAAACCTCCTCTCCTCGTGATAAAGCATTTCACCCGACATATATATTTACAACTTCATGCTTTAGGGGGCAACTATTACAGATCCATTTGGGAAAATCAACCCCAAATTATAGATTGATGCTATTAGGGCCCATCAACCCCTAGTGTAGTTTTTACATGCCCTAAAGAAGTTAGTCATCAGAATGACTCACTTCCAAAGAAGTTCCATCACTGAAAACATCCAAAAACTACATCTAAGAAGATCATTGCAGATAGGCCTTCATTAGGGTGCGCTACAATGCAAACCATACATTGACAGGGTGCTATGTAGCACACTTGGTCCCTCTTTGGCCTACGTTGAGCGAATTTGAGCAAATTTCCGCGAGGGTTTGAAGATTCCTTATCCATTGGAAGCCTCTAGAAGTTTCTCAATGCCACCTGCTCGTTTGAGTTCGCATTTGGATGAGAAAGGGAATTAGGAAACATTAATCCCCTATCCCTTCTTCCATGGAACTGATTTCTAAATTTAGAAAGGCATTCATTATCTCCATTGATGGCATAACCTCCTTCACTCACCTATAAATAGATCACTCATCTAAGAGATCAGGGCTAAAAAATATTGAGTTGTAAGGAGATGTTGGTGATATGAGATTAGAATTGAGTGCAAGTACTGTAATAATGTTAGAGTGTTTCACTTTTCATGAGGTTAAGAGGGATTGAATTGGAAGAGTGCTGCTGGATCAAGCTCATATGGGTTGTAATCTTTCCTCTTATCAATAAAGTTTTCAAGACTTTTTCCTTATGCTTGTGTTACATGTTAATGCTTTCATATGTATATCATGTTCTTGATTCCATGTTATTTATAAGCAATAGATCATTATCATTTTCCTTGATGGGTCTTTGTTTCTGTAGTTGTGCAGGTACTTTCCAAGCAGCTTAAGTACAAAAAGGAGCAGCAAGATCAGTCAAGGGAGACAAGGAGCTAGCGAAAACTACAAGTAGGTTTCTCTCCTCTCTTGTTTTATCTATTGATTATAGAAAAAGATTGAGATTACTTTGTCTGTTGTTTATAGACTTGCTACTAGATCTAGAGGGTTAGGTGTTTGTCCAAGAACACTAAATATTCCTAAAACAGATGCCCTGAAGAAACTTGAGCTGACAGCTGAGTTGGGAATACTTGTGGGGTACACTGATACACCTCACAATTATTGGGTGTACTTGCCTACCAGTCGGATGATAGTGGTTCGCAGAGATCTTGAGTTTGATGAGCAGAAGGCCATGCGAGTTTCCCTTAAGAGGGAGCTCCAACTACAGGCTGTGGAGGAACTTTTGGTTCCTAAGGAGGAGGAGCCTTAGACTGATGCGGAGCAGCCACATACAGAGGTTCCAGGAGTGGAGACATCCACTCAAGCAGAGTCTTCCAGAGATGGGTGGAAGTGCACGAGAGAAGCTGACAGATTATTGTCAGATGCGAGAGATAATGTGGGAGAACCATCTTCTTAGCGTAGACAGAGGAGGTCACCTGATAGGTACACTGGATACAAGGCCCTTGTTGGGGAATGTGTTGATACTGAGCCATCTTCCTTTGAGAAAGCAGTGTAGCAACTGATTTGGGTTGATGATATGGTGGAGGAGTATGACTCCATAGTTCGGAATGATGTTTGGGATGTTTTTCCAAGACCGAAGAATAAGTCAGCTGTGAGTCCCCGTTGGCTTTACAAGGTAAAGCAAGCTGTTGATGGTAGTTTGGAGAAACATAAGGCAAGATTTGTTGCCCGTGGTTTCTCATAGGTCGAGGGGATCGACTATGATGAGATTTTTTCTCGTGTAGCAAGGTACTCATCTATCATATCGATGTTGGCACTATCAGCATAGATGGGTTGGAAGATCCATTAGATGGATGTGAAGTTGTAATTCCTCAATGGCAAGATTGAGGAAAAGGTGTACATAGAGCAGCCTGAAGGTTTTGAGACCTTCGATTGTGAGTCGCATGTGTGTTGACTCAAGAGAGCTTTGTACGAGCTGAAGAAAGAACCTCGTGCTTGGTACACTAGGATCGACAACTACTTCATCGGGTTGGGCTTCACAAAGAGTGAAGCGGATGCAAACCGGTACCGCATCATGGTAGAAGGTAAGCAGTGAATCATTGTTCTTTATGTTGATGATCTCATATTGACAGGTGATGATCAGTTGATCATGTCCTGCAAGCAGGACCTTGCAAGAGAATTCAAGATGAAAGACATGGGTCTCATGCACTACTTCCTTGGCATGGAAGTGTGGTAGAAGGATGGGGAGTTGTTTGTGGCTCAAGGCAAGTATGCCAATGAGATACTCAGGAGATTCCACATGGAGAAGTTCAAGCCCATGTAGACTCCTCTACCAGGTAACTGGAGGAAGGAGGATGCTACTTCAGGAAAAGTAGTAGAAGCTGCTGTGTATCGGTAGCTTGTGGGTTCACTGATGTACTTAGTGAACACACGACCAGATTTGTGCTATGCAGTGAACTATCTGAGTCAAGATATGGTTCAACCTACCAAGATGTTTTGGAAGGCAACTAAGCATGTTTTGAGATACTTTAGAGGTGCATCTCAATATGGATTATGGTACTTAATGATAAAGGGAGTGAAGCTACAGGGCTTCACAGATGCAAATTGGGTAGGGAGTCCATCAGATCGCAAGAGCACATCAGGAGGAATTTTCAACCTTGGGTTAGCTGCAATTTCTTGGTACAGCAGGAAACAAAGGTCGGTTGCACTCAGCTCAGCAGAGGTTGAATACATGGTTGCAAGTCAGGCAGCATGTGAGGCCATTTGGATGCAGAAAATTCTAGTTGGTTTGTTTGATCAGAGGATGGATCCAACTGTGATCTATTGTTATAATCAGTGTTGTATCAAACTCTTTGAGAATCCAGTATTTCATGATAGGTCCAAGCACATCGACATTTGGTATCATCATCTTAGAGACTGTGTGGCGAGGAGGATCATGTTGTTGCAATATATTTCGACTGAGGAGTAAGATGCTGATATTTTGACTAAGGTATTGTCAAAGTGTAAATTTGAGTTCCATAGAGACAGGATCAGGGTAGCAGATAATCCATTTCTTGTTGAGAGGGAGTGCTGAAATTTGGCAACAAGAATATTCCAATTTTAATTTGTCCTTGAATTAAAATTGATAATTAAAATTCGAATTTAGTCTCACCAGCTGTTTGAAAAATAATTAATTAATTCATCTTGAGTTAATTAGTTGGAAAAATTCAAGCTAGAAGTCTTTGTGAAGTCATGCAACAATTATCTCTTTGATTGAGGAAGTTATCCCTTAATTAAGGAGATAAGGATGAGTTGTATTTGAGTTGTAATTAGTTAGCTCAGTTAACTGAGTTATGTCCAGTTAAATTAGTTCCAAACAGTTTGAGGAACTAATTGTGAGTTCAGTCAGTTAATGCATGTATGCATGAAACTAGTGTACTCCAGATTACTGAATATTCTCCCATAAATAACTCATGCATGTTAGTTCAGACAAAGTCCCAGTTGAGATTAAAGGCAGGGACAATGTACTATCAGTTGCAAGAATTTTCCTATAAGAAAATCTCTTGCATGCAGAAGGAATTCATTCCTTGAGATTTGCGCAGTTTTACAGTGTGTTTGAGCAGTGTGTGAGATCAGTGTCACACAAGGTTACAATTGGAGCACCTAGGGAAAATTGCGAAAGGAGATAGGAGGCTTGGAGGACAGAGGAGAAGGCATATGAGTTGTTTATTCTGTCTATGAGTAGCAGTGAGGGATTGTATTAAGAGCTGGATAGTTGTGAGAGCTAAAGCTTTGTGTAATCCTGAGATATTTCCACTTGTATGATAATACAAATAGCGGGGTTTTTAGCTGAGGCTTTCCCTAGAGTATTCTTATGTGTTTCATGTATATTGATTCTTCTTCTCTGTTCTATGTGTTCTGTTTGATCTTGCTCAAATCGATTAAGCTTCCGCAAGTTTGATTGTAGAAGTAGATTAAGTATTTTGCTTTAGTACATTGCATAATCAGATTAATCTACAGTGAGAATTTCTACAATGTCTACATTGACACATCTGAATGTACTTCCATTGGGATCATATAATATGATTTTGGGTATGGATTGGTTGTGTCTTCATAGGACTAAGGTGGATTGTTATGACAAGGCCATTGAGTGCTTGTATGACAATGGGGAACAAAAAAAGTTGGAGGGTAAGAAGAAAGAAACGTCATTTAGAATGGTTACAACTATACAGGAAAAGCGTAGTTGTAGGAAAGGGTGTGTGTTATTTGTAGTGCATGTTTCCAGTGATAAAGGTAAGGATGTTGAGGATGTAGAGGTATTGAGAAGATACCCGGTTTTACAAAAAATTCAAGATGTATTTCTCGCAAAGATTTCAGATTTGCCACCTCATAGGGAAGTGGAATTTTATATTGAGTTGGTACCAGGGCCAACACCAACAACAAAGGCACCATATAGGATGAGCACACCAGAGTTAGTAGAGTTGAATTTTCCATTGAAGGAAATGCTTGACAAGGGGTCAATTTTGCCAAATGTGTTGCCTTGGGATGCACCAATATTATTTGTAAAGAAGAAGGATGGTACTCTCAGGTTGTGCATCAGTTACAGGTAATTGAACAAGGTAACCATCATGAACATGTATATGTTGTCAAGGATTGATGATTTATGTGATCAGTTGAAAGGAAAAACAATGTTCTTGAAGATTGACTTGAGATCAGGATACCATCAGGTACACATCACGGAAGAGGACATTTACAAGACAAATTTCTGGACTAGGTATGGGCATTATGAGTTTGCTGTAGTTCCATTTGGTTTGAATAATGCTCCAGCTAATTTTATGTGCTTGATGAATCATGTATTGCGTCCTTATTTGGACAAGTTTGTTATTATATTCATTAATGATATATTGGTATATTCTAAGAATGAGGAAGAACATGCCGAACATTTAGTAGCAGTGTTGAGATTGCTAAGAGAGCATCAATTGTATGCTAAGATTAGTAAATGCAGTTTCTTTTAGACAAAGGTATACTACTTGGGACGTGTTGTTTCCACGGAAGGCATAATAGTGGATCCAGAGAAGATAAGGGCTATCATGGAGTGGGAATATCCTAGGTATGTGGATGAGGTAAGATCAATTATGGGGTTAGCGGGTTGCTATAGGAGGTTCATCAGAAACTTCTCTTAGATTGCATATCCTATTACATCATTGCAAAGGAAAGGTAAGAGTTTGAATGGAGAGAGGAATGTGCAGCCATTTTTGAAAAATTGAAGTAGTTGTTGACAAATGATCTAGTTTTAAATATTGCATATCCGAACTAGGAATTTGTGGTATGTACAGATGCTTTCAAGGGAGGGCTTGGTGGAGTACTTATGTAGGAAGGACATGTGGTATGCTATGAATCAAGGAAACTGAATGAGAACACACATAATTACCAAACACATGATCTTGAGTTAGCAATGATTATCCATGCATTGAATATGTGGAGGCACTATCTTCTAGGAAGAATATTTATACTGATGAGTGATCACAGTGGAATGAGGTATCTATTTGACCAACTAAACCTGAATGCTAGACAAGCTAGATGGTTGGCCATGATTAGTGACTTCAACTTTGAGATCAGGTACATTAAAGGTAAAGAAAATAGGGTTGCAGATGCTCTTAGCATAAGGGTATAAGTAAATCACATAGCAGCTATGAGCTCCTATGGGATAGATTTATAGGGTCGAATTTTGCAGGCAGGACAATAGGATGACATGTACATGGAACTTATGCACAGGTTACAACAGGGTACAAGTGATAAGGATGTGGACTATCGTCCTACAACAAATGGTTTGGTCAGATTAAGGGATGGGATATATGTGCCAGATAGCAGTGAGCTCAATAAGCTTATCTTGAGAGAGTTTCATGTGAAACCATATTCAGGTCACCCAGGATACAATTTTTTTTTGACAATAGTAAATAAGTTCTATTATTGGTGGAATATGAAGAGGGAAGTAGTAGAGTTTTTAGCTAGGTGATTGGATTGTCAACAAGTGAAATCAGAGTGTAAGCATCTAGGTGGTCTACTATAGGCGATTCTGATTCCAAAGTGGAAATGGGAGGTTATTTCCATGGACTTCATCACAAGTTTGTCGAGGACATCTAGACAACATTATTATATTATGGCTGTGGTTGAAAAGTTGACAAAGGTAGCACACTTCATTCCAGTGAAGTCTACGTGTTCAACCAACGATGTAGCATAGGTCTTCATCAGGGATATAGTGAGGTTGCATGGTGTTTCGAGGAAGATTGTGTCAGATAGGGATGCCATGTTCACTTCTAGGTTTTGGAAAGAAATATTTGCAGGTTTGGGTACAAAGTTGGCCTTCAGTACATATTATCATCAATAGATAGATGGATAGATAGAGAGGGTCAACATGATATTGGAGGATATGTTGAGGATATATGTGATGCATCAACATCGAAAGTGGGAAGAGTATCTTCCACTAGTTGAGTTTGCTTATAACAATGGGTATCAATTTTCTCCGAGGATGAGTCCATTTGAGGCATTCTATGGGCAGATTTGTAATACTCCTATTAGTAGGAATGATAAAGTTAATAGGGTGTTGATAAGACCGAATATGTTGGTAGAAATGGAATAGGAAATGCAGGTAATCAAGAAGAATTTGAAGGTAGCACATGACAAGAAGAAGAGCTATGTAGATAAGAACAAATTATTTAAGGAGTTTTAGGTTGGGGAATAGGTGTACTTACACATCAAGCCCAAGAAGAGCTCCTTGAGGATCATATCATGTGCCAAGCTAGCACCTCAGTATTGTGGACCTTTCAATATCTTGAGAGGATTGGACCAGTATCCTATCGACTTGCACTGCCTTTGATAGTGAAATTCCATGATGTTTTCCATGTGTCATTGCTTAAGAAGTATGTTAAATATCTTGATCATGTGATTGATTGGTCTGTATCATAGGTGGAGCCAACATTTTTCAGAGAAAGATGCTCATGCTTTGGAACCAAGCAATCGAGCAAGTTAAAGTTCAATGAAAGAACTTTGGGCCTGATTAAGCTACATGGGAGATGACTGATTAGATGCAGGCTATGTATCTTTCTCTATTCGCTGGTGAAGTGATTGTTTTTGGCATATGTTTTGATGTATTATTTTGATATATGTATATGGATGTAAATAACACCATGAGTTGTGTTATAAAGCTCCAATAAGTGGTATGGTTGTCATGTTGTTATGTTTATCATGTTGGTTACGTTGATTTTCTTTCAACAGGTTGATTATTGTAAAACTGCAACGAGCTAAGTTATAAAGCTCCATGGGCAGTATGTTTTGCTTATCTGGTTCAGGCGTCTTTGAACACAGAGGATAATGTTGCCCCAAGGAGGAGGGTTTTAGAATAACCCTGGTAAAAAATCTATGTAATAAAGTTAATAAATGAAAAATATTAATCAAGGTCATGGGACATGTATTCCAAGATGAATGTTGGGAAAAAGCATAGTGATGGGGATCACTTGTGGTTAATTAATGCCTATGGAAATTGGAAAAGGAAATGGAAAAGGCTTTGGAAAGGCATGAGGCATTAATTGGCATTTTATTTATGAAAATAATGGAAAATAAGAGAAAATGAAGGTGAAAGGTGACATGTTGCATGTGAGTAGGAAATTGAAGGAAAATAATGGGAAATGAATAAAATAGAGGTCTCATTTAATAAAAATGCTTCTGAGGGTCAGTTTACAACTTTTGTTAGTGTAACCTTTTGTCAGTTCAGTTTTGGAGTTCTCATTCTATTCTCTCTTATACTCTTGGACACTTAGAGTTTTCTTGGAGCACTCTTGGAGGAGTGTGGCATACTTGTGATTTGGAGAGAGAAGGCAAAGGAAAAGTAGGAAAGCGTAAGAGGGCATAGGGATCAACAGCTACAACGGTTTTTTCTTGCATGTACTGAGTTGCATGTATGATTTCCTTGCTTGTTTTGGCATGCATGGCATATGCATGTGGTTTACTGGTCATGATCTATCATTGGCATGGAGGATTTCCTTAATTGTTAGCGGTTTTTCCTAGCCTTTCCATTTCCTAGATAGCCATGGTGTTGTGGGTTTTATCCTTGTTTTCTAGTTGGTGCTCATGTTCCTTTGGCTATGGGTTGAGTTATTAGTTCCTGGAAGCCTTAGTTGGAAAAATGTTTTGGAAGCCTTGTAACAACTTGGGTTGAGTTACTAGTCCTGGAAGCCTTGGTTGGCCAAACACTCTAGAAGCCCTTGGTGGGTTGAGTTACTAGTCCTGGAAATTTTGGTTGGAACAAACGATCTAGAGCCCTGGAGGACTTGGCTAGAGAACAATCTGGTGATGGTTAGTGATATGCGACTGTGACGTGGAATCATTGGTTGAAGGTTGAGGTGGTTTGGCTTTTGGAAGCCCTAGTTTGTTTTTTTTTTTATGTGTTTCAAGAGATCCCACATTCATGCTTGGAATATGGCATAGGGGTGACTGGATGAAAGAAAGATTTGGTTCATCCTAGTTTATGGTCAGGTGGTACACGAAAGTCCCTGACTTGGTTGGATTTGCATATGTTAATAAGAGCTATTTTTCCCTTGGTATTTTCATGAGTAAAGGCACTTGATATTATGTGGCTTTAATTGTTATTTCCTCATTGATATATCTCTGATTATTTGTTGGTTATAAGCATGTTTTATGATAGTTATGATGTATGGCTCTTATCATGTTTTGATTAGTATGTGAAACAATAATGAATGAATGACCTAATAGATGATAATGAAACTAATGTGAGAATGCATCAATCCTTCTTGACGATTCTCATATAATTATGAGACCCTACGCTGAGATTTGTTGTTGAGACCTGTAGATTACATATTTGTGATATGTTTGACGAAATGCTTGTCATGGCGCATGGGCATATGCTCAAGTATTTGTTCAAGTTTTTTGTGTTTGTACCTTTGTTTCAATGTTATTTATCATTTTTGGAAGTCTCATGGAGTTTTGCACAGATTTTTGAGTCCTAGCCCTGAAAAAGTGGCTTAGAATCCGGGGTGGATGGAATAGAACTAGCTGAAAAAGATTGCAGTCGCTGGGATGCCTTGCTGTGGGAGTGAATGGAGGGTCTTAGTCACATTTTTTCCTTGTCATGGGAATGAATGGGGTGCTAGGTCAATGAAAAATCAATTTCTCTCAAGGGTTGGTTGGCTCCTGAAGGTCTTATAGCTTCCGAGGATGGTCAGTTTGGTGTTGTCATGTCAGTTCCACTTCCTTAACTGTACATAGGGAGTCGAATCATATCATAGTAACTCTTCATCACATGTTTACCCTGGTGGACTGATTATCTTGGGTAAATGTGGGAGGAGGGTGTTACACTTATGTTGTAGTGAATGGCCAACATAAACATCTTAACAAATTTTACTTAATACAATATGAATTTTATTTAATATATTTCCAAAAAATGAAGAAGAGAGTAGCCAACATGGATCTTGATGCATAAGGGAAGCTGTGAAGGGGAATGGGGAATTTTCCTATCTTGCCTTGAATTTTAAGTCTAGATTTATTATTTTTAGTTGAGCTACCCAAATTCCAGAAGTTGTGAGGGAGAATGGGAGAGATACAAAACTAGTCCATAGGTATGATGATGTACCCATATAAAGACCTCATAATTTACCATGCATCTAATGGAATTCTCTTAATTAACAAGTAAGATATAATGGTTGATAATACAAGCAAAATAAGTAAAGATAATGTGTATTGTGTGATTTGTAGACATATGTGCTTGTGAACCTAAGTAACTTGTGAAATGAACTAGAACTGTACATGGATTCTAAGATTATTTCTATGAATAGAAGGTGAAAGAAAATACTTCTAAGGTGAAGAAGGTCATGTGGAGTTGTGGTTTACTTGATTAGTTAGGGAAGTCATTGTTCAATATTTCACCTTAAACAATAGGGACGAAAAGAATCGTTGGGAAATCTTGTTGGATCTATACACGATAAGCATTGAGGAAAGGGAAGTATTAGGGGATTGTTGAATCAAACGAGGGCTCCCTTTGTGCTATGCAGGCCTAGTATGGAAATTTTGTGAAAGATAAAAGGCCTTGGCTCAATGACTAAAAAAAAACACACTAAATTCGCGTGGATGAAGGAGAGTAACCATCATGTCATGTTCCTGTTTTAATCCATGATATCAATTAACTGAGTCTTCCTCTCAAGGCATCAAACATAGCTTGGGGATGGCTAGTTGCAAGAAAAATATAGTGTAGTTAATCCTATGGTTAGGTGAAGAGTGGCTCTCCCTTCTTCAATTTACATCAAAGCTTAAGTAACTTAGATAAGTGTAACTACTACTCTCCTAATGAAATGATAATATTATTTAGAGTTTTTTATGAAAGTTATTAAGTAGGTTTATTGAAAGTCATGTTATGATGAAACTGAACAATGTGTAAGTGAGCTCATCTACTAGCTGTTTATTTTCTTTATGAATAAATTATACACACAAGTATTCTTTGAAATATATTTCCTCTAAAGAATGTGAGAGGTGTTGTGAAGTAGAATGTATAAGTTGAATTTAGCTACAAAGTTCTTCAAAGCATTATATTATGTAGGTGGACCTTACAAGGACATTTGTGTGATTTATGAAGTATGTTGTATCCCTAAATTGAAGCAAGTAGAATAGGAGGTTTCCCCTTATTGAAGACCCAAAAAAGGAGTGTTTAAGGCGATGTTTGTGCTAATCCTAAGTGTTTGTTGCAGGTCTATTATTAAGGCATCTTAGGGGAAATTGTTCTCTCAAGTGGTAAGCCAAAGTGTTGGATTCTCTATTTGAAAGTTTTGGAGTATGATGTTTGTAGCTCACAGTTCCCAAAATTGTAAAAATATCATCTCAGTTGGAGTCAAGAGGAGGATTTTTTCATTGGCCATCTTATGTCATTTGTGAAAATGTTAGGTTGAGGGTAGTGTTTTGGATGCCTTCATAGGCTAGAGAAGAGTTATATATCTAAAAAATTCTTATGGGCAGGACTCTACCCTAATCTGGGTTAGTTATAGTCCTTTTAAATAAGATTAGGTGCTTACCAAAAATTTAGAAATTCGAGGATTGATTCCCATGTTTTCGTGTTGTTTTAGAAATTTTGGGATTGAGGGATTTTATCCTAGCCCCTGGTCATTAGTTAACATGTCCTTCTTATCGTTTCCATCAGTAAAAATCTATTAACCAAACTAACCTCAACCTTTTGACATTATTTTCAACCTTCCTAGTGGACAATGGATCAACTTAAAGAACCATAAATAAAAAAGACGAGAAACTGAGATTTGTTAAGTCTAAAAGGATTAGGTGTCATATTTTGTCATTTTATGAGTCTTGATATCCATCAAGTGCAACAGAAAAAAAAAAAATCTAGAATCTATCAAGTGATAGGACTGGTGGGTTCATAATCTATTAAGATCTAAATTTTGTTAATTGTTGAAGATAAAAGTTAGCAGGGATTGTCGGTTAACGTAATAGAGATCCAAAATCTTTTGGGATCTAAATATTTGAGCATCCAAAAGATTTTTTAATTGGAATTTAATTAAAACCTAGATGCTAGATGGGTTGGATAGTGGAACTACAAGAAATGTATCTATGTGTCGAGGAACCCTAACGTCAAGATCGTTGGGATATAGAGAATTGTAAAAAGTTCAGAGATAATACTTTTGGAAAAACCCATTTGTCAGATGCCAATGTAGCATGCCACAAGGAGGATATGTGGAGTCCATGTGAGCACCCAAACCTTATGATAGGTGAGTGCTGATGTAGCATGTTGATGTTCGATACTGATGTGGTAGGTAGAATAGTCTAGTATGATGTGGCATGCTAACATGACATACCAATGTGGTGTGGTGACATGCAAAATTGGGTATGTAAGAGTCGTTATGGTAGTCAATGTGGTACATACCGTAACTGGTGGCATGGAATACAAAAGTATAGAAATATAGTTAATTGTGAAAATGGGCTTGTTGGGATTTTCCAAATCCAAATGGATCTCCATGAATCCAAAATAATAAAATGTTGGATATTTGAATAAGCGGTGATTTGACTTGCATTAAATTTTATGACATGGTATAAGGTGACATGGACTAGAGGTGCTCTAGCGCTGAGGTGGAGCACAAGTGGTGGTATCATGGAGGTTATGTGGAGTGTAGAAGTCCACATATCAAAGATAAAAAAGTATAGAAATTTAGTTGAATGGGACTTTTAGGAATTCCCAAATTCGGATGTCCAATAGTCAACATATTGACGATGGTGAAAAAAAGAAAAAACATATACCTCGATGGATCTAGATGTTTTCAAAATCATAGATACATCTAAAATTTTGAAAACCTGGAAATTAGTATAAATAATATTTAAGGAAAATCCTAGATCTAGATGCAAAGGGGGAGTGTTGCTGACATGTCCAGTAAGGACATGGCCCCACACAGTGATCACATATGGGCAGAGGACTGCCACATGTCAGCCACATGTTGCTAATGTATTATTGTAATTTGATGACATTGGGGTAAAAGTATGGCCATGTGTTTAATGCATGGTAACATTTGGTACAATTGGTGACATGGCACCTAAAAGGAGAAAATATTCAAAAGTGTGTAACTCTGTGTGCAAAACTCGAATTTGCAAGAAATGTATATCATTGGAAAGCTCTTGAGGAGTAGAAGACAATGGAGACCTTATAAGTGGGGCCTATTATGAGTAAAGAAATACAAATTTGTACAACCACACCTCCTTAAGATGGCTTAGGGGGTTGGGTATTTTACAAAGTGGTACAAGAGCAAAGGTTTAGCACTTGGGATGAATGGGCTAAAGAGAGAGGGTGATTTTTATTTTGACAATGTTATATGTTATTTATAAAAAAAAGAAATTTTTTTTTTACTATACTGAAATTGTTTAATTGAGATTTACTTGAATCTTCTAACCCATATCTAAGTGTGATGTGCAACAACAAAAATCTTAATTTCAAACTATACTAGGCCAATGCATATGTAACCCATGCAACTAGGTATACAAAAATTAGTTTCTTTTCCTAAACTAACTTTGATATGTTGTTTTAGCATGTAACAAGACTCACAGTACTAGAAAAAGAATGAATGCTTAGAAGAATGGTGCAATATAACATGGAGACAATGTCACACATTAGAGGCAATGAGTTAGATGAGAAGAAGGTTGGTGAAACCTCTCCAGACTTTGTTAAGACAGAGAGGAATTTGAAGGGTAGACTTCAAAGTTGTAAATATGATAATGAAAAGGTCACGAGAGACTAAGAGAAGCATGTTGAGTTCAATGTGATTGTGATGCAAATTTTATTAGTTATACAATGGCAATTATAGCATGGACCAACTGGAATCCATAGAAGATAATAATCCTATCAAAAATTTAAAAGCATGGGCCAAGTACCAACAACAAAGAGAGAAATACCTTAAGGAAGAGGCATAGTAGTACTAGGAAAGACATCTCCAATAATGACACCTCCAATGAGGAGACAAGAAACTCAAACAGGTTTTCAAGGAGTGAAATAAGTTTAGGACTACATAATAAAAGAATGAGAGGCCTACAAAGTGTTCCTTGCTGAAGGAATTTGAAAATAAAAATCCACCTACTTTTGATGGTGAGGTTAAGAAGAATGAGGATGCAAAAGCATGGTTGTTAGGGCTAAATAAACATTTCATAGAACACAATTACTCTGAAAACAAGAAAGCTAGAGTAGCCATATTGAACTTAAAAAAGGAAAATTTGAAATTTGGTGGGAAGACCTCATAAATGTCAAGGGAAACAATGAAAAGAAGCTAACACGGGAAATTTTGAAAATTACTTCCATGAAAAAATCTATCTAAAACATATTATGATGAAAAGATTAGAGAGTTCCATCGACATAATTTGGGACAACTCACGATAGATGTTAATGAAAATAGATTCATATAATTGCTAAGGTATGTTCCTTATATCGAGGATGAAAAAGTGAAGACACAACACTTCCCTAGTGGATTAACATAATCCTATCAAGATCACATTGATTTTGATGAACCAAAATCACTTGATGACGTTATTAGAAAGGATAAATATGATTATTATCAATTAAAGGATAGGATGGAGTCCTAGATAGTGTGGAAGAAGAAACATAAAGTTTGATTCAAGAGGCAAGGATCTAGGTCATCCTACTATAAGCAGGCTAGATAGAGTGTAAGTCCATTATTCCAATAAGGAATGAGTACTAGCAAAACTATCCCGCTCAAAGTGGGGATAAGATAATTAAGCAAGAAAGGAGGATGCTGAAAGAGCAAAAGAAAATGAAACTGAAATGTTGGGGGTGCAGGGAAGAGCACTTGTTGAGATATTATCGACATGGTAAGTGTAAAAGAAATAGGGTATATAATGGCCAAGAGGCCACTATTGTCAATGATGTGGCCAAGAATGTACCTCAAATTTATGTAGTTGTGGATAATAGACAAGAAAACCGCCAAGCCTCTATAGTGGAGATGGAAGGTATACTTTCCAATATTCTATTTCAATTCTCATTGACCCCACCTCTAACCCTAATTATATTGTACCACAAATTGTAGAGGCATGTGTTTTACAGTGGAAAAAACATATAAAGTCATTGTTGGTCCAACTAGCAACATGGACCAAAAGAAAGGTGATTGAAGCCATCAAAGTATGTTAGTCTAAAATGAGTGGTTTTCACACCCAAGGCACCTTGAACATGTTATCTCTGGGGTTGTATGACATGTTGATTGGCATGGATTGGTTGGAAAAGTTTAGAGCTAAGTTGGAGCGCTATAATAAAACATTATAATGTGTAAGTGGTGAAGGAAAGTGAAAGATCCTTTAAGGATTGTGAAATACTATATCTATAAGACAATTTTTAGCTCTACAATTGAAGAAATATTTTAGTAAAGGGTGTCGATTGTATGCTATACATGTGAAATATTTAGTTGAATATAACAAGTTGAAAATTGAAGACCATCCAATGCTATAAGAGCATAAAGAAGCATTTTTAAAGGAAATATTGGGATTAATTCCCAAAAGAGATATTGAATTTTTAGTAGAACTTACACTAGGATTTGTACCTGTTTCTAGGACACCTTATGGAATGAGCATCCTTGAGTTGGTGGAATTGAAGATATAATTAAAGGAAATGTTGGACAAGGGGTACATTACGCCCAGTGTGTCTCCATGTGATTTGTATTATATCATTATATTATGTGTCATCCATATTAATTATTTCAGAGTGGAGAGGTGGAGGAATCGACTCACAAGACCATTTTTTTCAACAATTCCCAGTTTGGTGAATTGGGGTCTAACACCTTTCAGACGTAGTTTAAGACCCCAATTTTCCAAACTAGGACCCCTTGGTAAAAATGGTCTCATGAGCCGATTCCTCCACATTTTCTACTCTAAAAGCATCAAAATGGATGAAAAATAATATAATGATCCAATCTGGATTTTCTACAGAAGTATTTTCTCTTAGAAAAATTGAAAACATACTTATTTTTAGAACTAATTAGTTTCTTGGCTTGGTTCACACTTACCAGTAAAATTTTCAACATTCCCTTATGCATATTGATGGTGAAGGAATTTCCATCCTTAATGAGGTGATATTGGTTAGCTCTCCGTATGAAGATTGCATCTTGCATGTGCATATAGGTACTTCCAAATTCCACTCCACATACATCAATGGGAACTACATCTAGTTCTACTTCATCAATAAAATAAGCATTGAAAGCAAATATGATTTTACACTATTTGGTTGCCTTTATTTCTGCATCCTTATTTACCCATCCCATGGATATAGGCTTGGATTATCATGAAATTCCAATACCAATTTATTGAATAGCTCTGATGCAATGAGATTCTCTTGTGATCCCGATCAAATAAAGCATCAATATTTGTCTTCTTGACCTGTATCTTTATATTGAAGAGTCTAGTCTTTTTTTTTTCTCTTCCTATTGTTGAAGGCTACTCAAATTCACCCCCTTCTACATTGATGTACAAACAATATTCTCATATACATATGAGCTTATTTCCACTTGATTACTTTAATATGTGGCCATGATATTTTTCTTCTTAGTATCTTTCTTTTTGTTCTTCAGATTGAGCTTTGGATGCAACTTCCAACACTTTTCCTCTGTATGACCATCAATTTTAGAGTGGATTCAATGGTTTCTTGGATCTTTGCACTAGTGTGTTATGACCATTATCCTTTTTATCTTCCCCTCTTTCCACTTCTTCTTCCCCTCCTTGGAAGTTTTTTGGTTCTTTTTTCTGCTTGAACCCACTTGTTTTCCCTTTCTTCTAGCCTATGTTCTCTAGGTACTATTCCTATACACAAGCCTTGTGCACCAATATTGGTTTGAAAAACATCATTTACTTCCACAAATGGCCGTGTAGACCCCCTATATACTTTAGGAGTATGTCTAGGTTCTTTGGGAAATACCTAGCATTATATCCATATTTTGAAATTATGTGGTGTACTCTTATGCTCTCTACCACTGTCTCTACCTAAAACAATTCCACTGGATCCACTGGTCTTCTACATACATGATGGGGTAAAATTGTGACTTTATGAGGGTTTTGAAATCCTCCCACTTAGTCAGCCTCAAGGTCTTTGTGCATATTTCCCACTAGGTCAAGGCACAACCCTCTAATTTTGGCCGAGCAAATGAAATCTTATGTTCTTCCTGTATATGATAAGCAATAAAATAAACTTCTAACTGTTGCAACTAGTGGTTTAGCTTCAAAGTGTCAATATCACCTTGATATGGCTTGAAGTTGACCTTTTCTTCCATTTTTAATATGGATTGTGAATGGTCACAACACTCAAACCGTGTTGATTCTTTTTAGGTTCTTTCTTAGATTTCCTCTCTAGTTCTTCCTGATCTGTTGATTTGGAGCCTAGAATTGGCTAATTGTTGTCGAGAGCAGGACAGTTAGTAGGAGAATAAGTTTACAGTGTAGGGTGTGCTTCAAATTCAAAGCAAGACATTTTAATAGTTTCTCATTCTCATATGATTAATGAAAAGTAATAGAGGGGTCTTTCCCAGGTGGGTTCCCCTGTAAATAATCGTGTTCTTGTGGTTTTGATGGTTTCATGTGTTTCTAAATTTTGATTTCCATTTCGCAAAACAATAGAGGAAATTTGTATTTTCTTAATTTCAATTTGATTTCATTAGTAGTAGAAATTTTCTATTAATTTCTACATGGTATCAGAACATAAATCACATTAGAAACCAATCAATAGATCCTCTCCTTCAAAGATTTCAATTTGCATCTTCAGTGAAGCAATTTTTCTTTCGTGCAGGAAAATGTATTTCAACAGATTGAGATTGGAGTATGCCCTTGAGGGAACCTTGAATTTTGATAGCTTGGAAGGACAAGATGGAAGTTGTACTTGATGATAATGGAGTGCTAGAGTACACTAAAATTGACATTCCAAAACCAACAACATCGGATGTGTAGCGGTTAGTCCAGTGGAAGAAGGATACATCAAAAGCTAGGAGGATCATCTTGGAGGGTGTGAGAGACCACATTGTCTCGAATTTAAATGGTAAAGAGACTCCATTTTATATGTGGAAGACCCTCACAGAGCGATTCAAAATGACAATCATGCCAAGAAATTGGCATTGAGGGACAAGCTTAGAAACATCCACATGCAGAAAGGTGAAACCATTCCACATTACCTCTCCAGGTTCACTCAGTGTCGAGATGAACTTGGAGGATTTGGAGAAAATATTCCCTCTTCAAAACTAGTGAGCCTAGCTCTTATATGCCTTCCAAAATCTTAGCACAGGTACCATGACTCTATAAATGGAAGGGACAAATTACCAAATTGGAAAGGACTTTGGTCTGATTTGGTGCAGGAAGAAATCCGAAAGAAAACTAGAGATGTAGTAACATCCAAATATGAGGAGGAAGATAATTTTTCCTTGGTTGGGAAGGGTGACAAGGGTAAGGGAAATAATGCCCAAAGAAAGCCAAAATCCAACTAGAAAAATGATAAGAAGAAGGACCTAAGCAAGATAAGATGTTTTCAATGCCATGAATATGGGCACTATGAAACAAAGTGTTCAAAAAATATGTCTAACAAGAAGCTTTCAGGAGGAGAAGGAGCTGACGTAATTGCCTCACATTTCGAATTAGACTTTGCTCTGATTGCATGCATGGCCAACACAGTAATGGGGAGTGTGTGGTATCTATATTCAGGTGCCTCATTCCATATGACACGATGCAATTAATTTCTTAGTAGCCTAGAGGAGAGGGATCTCCAAATGCACATAGAACTTGGTGATTATGGGAGGTACGATACGAAAGGAATTTGTACCATAAACTTTAAGAGGGATTTAGGCTCCCATCTTCATTTGAACGATTTCACGTATGTACTTGGGCTGAAGAAGAACTTGATATTTGTAGCTGTATTGGAGGATAGAGGCTATGATGTTGTTTTTAGTAAGGGGAAGACTTTCTGAGACATGTAGCTACCGGGCAAGTGAAAAATATCGGAGTTTGAGTGAAGAACCTACACAAACTTGAAGTAGGGGCTTGCACTGCACTGAGTAGCAAGCCAGAAAAAGTTTAGAGTCAAGATGTTGGAGAACTTTGGCATAGGCACATGGGACACTTACACCACGGGGCCTTAAAAATCATGCAACATATCACCATCGGTCTCTTGAAATGTACCCTTGAGCAACATGATGTGTGTAATGGATGCACATTGGGGAAATATGTCAAATGCACCTTCTAGGGCTGAGATAGCAAAGCTAGAGCAATGTTAGAGTGAGTTCACTTTGATGTATGTGGACCATTTTCTACAACCTCTACAACAAAACACATATATTATGTGATTTTTGTTGATGAATTTTCTGGAAAATGTTGGATCTTCTTCATGTGGAAGAAGGATGAAGTTTTCTAAATAAATGTTGAATTCAAAGCATTGGTTGAAAAGGAGACTGGGAAGAAATCGAAAGCCCCAAGAAGTGACAATGCGTTGAAATGCAGCAAGAAAAATCTTAGTTTGATTTGCCTTTTTAAACTAGAGAAAATTTGAATTTCCATTTCAGCAGACAACTTGGATGAATTAACTTGAGTGACATGGCTTATGTCACCCAGATAGATTAGATATTTCAAGTTGGAAGACTTGAGTTTTGTTGAGCATGAGTGATTGTTAATTTCTAGCAATCTAAATAAGTTAAATTAAGTTATTGTTGGTTAAACTAGTTCCAATTGTTAGAGGAACTAGTGGAAGGTCAAGTTGTGCAGTGTGACTATAGTCACACTCAGTGATCATCTAGTTAACTGACCAATCAACCTAGAATAACCGTTGCATGTAGAGAATACGAGTTACCTAGTTGAGGTGAGGTTCCAAGGCAATGTACTATCAGTTGTAGACTAGTCCAAAGTCTACAAGTGGTGCATACAGTCACAGGATCAGCCTAGAAGGATTACACAATTCCAATTGAGGAATTTCATAATTAATAGCGGCCTAATTCCTCAAGGAATAAAGCAAGGAAATATTTATTTGGGGTAGCATCAGATGTTCTCTAGCCATGAAAATTGGTGGAGAGGCTAAAGCACATGAGATATACAAGACCTAGAAATGGTTTGGGCAGATTCTACCCGATTAAGGAGATATTAAAAAAATTGATATTTTTAATGGAGTTCCTAAGTCTAAACTTAGGAAAAATAAAATATTAATGGGTATTAATATTAAACTGGGTTAGAAGGTTCTAAAGGACGTGGATCAAGCCAAATCTAATCTTATTAATTTATTAGAGATGTAATCTCGGCCATTGAAGACTCAACAGAAAAAGTATAAGAGGAGGCTTGAGTGTTAGTTGGAGATACACCAGAGTGACTAGTCATTCAATTTTCTAGAGTGGGGTTTGCTAAGAGAAATCGAATCAGTGATCAGAGTTGCAGTGAGGGGTAGTGAGTATGTGGCAGAGAGGCAGAGATAGTGCATGAAGGCCAGCGCAAAAGCAAAGAGGCAGATGCAGAGCCAGAGGGAGCCACATAGAGGCTAGCCGGGATTGCGCAAAAGCTAGAAGGGCCTATGTCATCCACACAGAGGCTGCAGGAGTGAGGCAGAGAGCTAGAGAGGTTGCACAGAGCCTCAAAGGGCAGATGTAGAGGCCAAGAGGGCTGACACAATGCTTCAGATTGTGTTGGAGAGGGTTTCATGGGGAAGACTTTCAGAATATCTGCTTCTGAAGAGAGGTATTACTGCCATATATTTTTATCTCTATCAGGTGAGCTAGTTTGGCACCCAGTGTACTCAGAAAAGCTACTTAATAATAAAAACCCTTAGAACTACTGCACCTGTTTTCCCAAGTTGGGTTTTTCCGGGGACGATTATCCAAAAATAATGTTGTCACTTGTGTGTTTGTTCATTTCTTTCAGTCGCTGATATGTAGATGGTTGAGACTCTATTGTGTTTATTTCAGTGTTTATATGATTAAATAACTTGTTAGTGATTAAAAAAGTAGGAGAAATAAACTAAAGAATACAGATAAAATTTCTAATGGGTAATACTTAGAAATTTCAACATGGTATCAGAGCATTGCAGATCACAAGAGAGCTAAAGGTGCGAGCTGAATCAAAGAATTTGCAGTAGAAACAATTGTCCCGAGTGACATAAGATGTTCCTAGGTAGAAATAAACAAAGAAGGGCTGACACAAAGGGCCTGCGTCATAAGTTTGAGCTAGAGAGGGGCCAATGCAGAGGCAGAAGAAGGCAAAAGGGGCTTACAAAGATCCACGAAGAGACTAGGAGGGTTGACGCAGTTGGCCAAGGGAGAAAATTACCCTTCCTAGGATTGCGTAGAGCCTAGAGGCTCAGTCCTTCAGTTGTTGGGGCATAGGAAGTTGTGGGAATATTGTGGGGAGTGAAGCTGGTGGGGTGTTATTTCTGCCGAGACAGAACAGTACCTAACGGGGAAAAACCAAGGTAGAGGGAGTCCCTACCTAGGTGGATTTATAGCCAAGAAATCCAGATCAGTGTTGCAGGTGCATAGGAGATTGGAGAGGTGCGATTTGATGGTTGGCAGGCAGATTTCCAGGAGGGAAATTGAGGCTCAAAGGGAGTCTAGCAGAGAACTTCTAGGAGGGAAGTAGCGACTCAAAGGGAGTCGGAGAGAGAAATTCTAGGAGGGAAGTAGAGACTCAGAGGAGTAAAAAAGAAGAGCATAAAGATGACCGTGAATGTATTGAGGGATCGGGATAGGCTAGCCAGGGCATCCAACTTTCTCATATGGAAGGCTAGGATCCCATCCATTCTAGATAGACATCGCATCAAGGCCTTCATGTTGAGAACCGTGGCTATCCCATTCGATGCAACTAAAAATGAAAGGTATGAGGATGCGATGGCCAAGGCGAAATGCATAATCCTTGATGGAGTCAAGGATCATGTGGTCTGACATATTGTCGAGAAGGATATGACAAAGGAAATGTGGGATACCTTGAAGAAATTATATCAGAGCACTTCCGTGCAGAGGAAGATGCTACTGGAGAATCAACTGCGCTCGTACCAGATGCGGTAGGGGGAGCCGGAAGATCACTTCCTTAGTAGGTTGCAGGAGATCCAGGACCAACTGACTTCCATAGGGGCCATGTTGGATCAGTAGTTGATGGTGAGGATCGCCCTAAACGCAGCCTCTGAGGAGTGGGAGACATTCATCCAGAGCATTCTGGGCAGAGCAAATCTTCCAGATTGGGAAGAATTGTTGGCAAATCTTCGCCAAGAAGAGATCGGATGGCTGACCAAGACGGAAAGTAGCAACAAAGGAGCCTGGGTCAAGAAAGAGGAGGAAGAGGATGCAACTCTGGCATTTGTTGGGAAGTGGGAGAAGAGGAAGAAAAATGACCTCTCCAAGATAAAGTGCTTCAATTGTGGGGAACTGGGGCATTATGCAAACTAGTGTCTGAGGAAGAAGAATAAGGGAGAGATGTTTGACTCCAAGGCAATGCCAGCAAAGGCGGAAAAGGAGGTAGAGGATGTTGATGATTGTGCCATGAGTGCTCATGTACCTCTAGAGAAGAGGTGGGGAGACATCGAGCTATAGGCAGGAGGACTACAGGTGATGAGGATACCCAAACTCTTAGATCATACCTGGCTATGGAAGACCCGAGTGAGAGTAACCGGATGGCAGATGTCGGTAGAAGCGGATGCAAATGAAGCGACATAGAGGGTTAGAGTGCAGTAGTCCTAGGAAGTGTAGAGAGGGTTGTAGTAGTGCGAGAGGCAAAAAGGAGGTTGCAGCAGTGTAGGATGGCACAAAGAGGTTTGCAACAGTGTGAGAGGCACAAAGTTGTTGCAACAACGCAAAGGCAGTAGAGGGAGCACAAGATAGCAGCAGAGAGAGCTTCAACATCGAGAGGGTTTCTAGCCTAACAAGGATGTCAATAGTTGGGTGGATCAGTTACTTACTTCTTAGTAACTGAGTTGTAGTGCAACAGTAGCAGTGGTAGTGCTATGGGAATCACGATGCAACATGATGAGAGAGAACTACAGTGCAGATGCAGTTTTGGGAGAAAGGATTAGTAGTAGCACAGATGCAGAGGGAGTTGCTGTAAAAATGTAGCAGTGGAAGTGGCATAGCCATGGGAAGTAGTACAGGATGCAGTAGTGTAGAGGATGTTGGGCGGGGACGCCTAATATCAGCACAGGTATCGGTGCCATATAATCACAGTCATGCTCTGTTGTGGAGTATTACTAGAGCACGTCCTCGCTAAGAGGGAGTGTTGATTTGGGGTAGCATCGAATGTGCTTTAGCCATGGAAATTGGTGGAGAAGCTAAATCACATGAGATCTCCAAGACCCATAAATGGTTTGCGCAGATTCTACCCGATTAAGGAGATATTAAAATAATTAATATTTTTAACGGAGTTCCTAAGTCTAAACTTAGGAAAAATAAAATATTAATGGGTATTAATATAAAACTGGGTTAGAAGGTTCTAAAGGACATGGATCAAGTCAAATCTAATCTTAGTCGTCGATTAGAGATGTGATCTCGACCATTGAAGACTCAATAGAAAAAGTATAAGAGGAGGCTTGAGGGTCAGTTGGAGATACACCAGAGTGATGAGTCATTTGATTTTATAGAGCAGGGTTTGCTAAGAGAAATCGAATTAATGACAGTTGCAGCGAGGGGAAATGAGTACGAGGCAGAGAGGGAGAGATAGTGCCTGAAGGCCAGTGCAGAAGCAGAGAGGCAGACACAGAGGCTAGTAGGGGCTGCACAGAGGCCACAAAGGCCTGCATCATCCACGTAGAGGCTGCAGGTGTGATACAGAGAGCCAGAGAGGTTGCGTAGAGCCTCAGAGGGCTGATGAAAAGGGTTTTAGGTAGACATAGAGGCCAGGAGGGCTGACACAGTGCGTCAGATTGTGCTGGAGAGGGTTTCATGGGGCAATCTTTTAGAATATCTGCTTTCGAAGAGAGTTATTACTGCCAGATATTTTTATCTTTGTTAGGTGAGCCAGTTTGGCACCCAGTGTACTCAGAAAAGCTGCTTAACAATAAAAACCCTCAGAACTGCTGCAATGGTTTTCCCAAGTTGGGTTTTTCCGGGGAAAATTGTCCAAAATAACGGTGTCACTTGTGTGCTTTTTCATTTCTTTTAGTTGTTGATCTGTAGATGGTTGAGACTGTATTGTGTTTATTTCAATGTTTATATGGTTAAATAACTTGTTATTGATTAAAAATGTAGGCGAAATAAACCAGAGAATACAAATAAAATTTCTAACGGGTAATACTTAAAAACTTCAACAGGAAATAGGAGCTTGGAGGGCTTGAAAATTGGCTAAGTGTTAGCTAGAGTTAGTGAGTCAGGTAGAGGGATAGAATATACACTTGCAGTTTGTGCTCAGGCTTGAGCAAGCATATGTATTCATCCATATTATTTGATTAATGCAATACAACTAGGAAGGGATTTTGAGCAGTTTCTTTCCCCCAGATAAATCTTTGTGTATGTGTGTTAATTCTTGATTCATTTTTATGATTTGAGCTCTAGATCGTGATAACAATTCCGCAGATGAATAGAGTGTATTTGAGTCTTGTATTTTAGTAAATTACATGAGTATTTTCAGATCTGCAACATAATTTCTACATGGTATCAGAGCAGGATTCACATTAGAGTAGAAAATTCAAAGTTTTTATCGCAGAATGATTGAATTTGCGGGATCAATTATTTAGAGCTAGCAGGATGGATTTCTATGGTCTAAGATTTGAGTATGCCCTTGACATAAACTTGAACTTTGTTTCTTGGAAGGAAAACATGGAGGTGGTACTGGAGGACAATGGGTTGAAGAAATTTGTCAAGATTGAAATTCCAAAACCAGGATCATCTTATGTCAAAGATCTAGCAGAATAGAGGATGTGTGTAGCCAAGGTGAAGAGAATCATATTGGAGGGAGTAAAGGACCATATTGTCTCCAATATCCATGGGAAAGAAACCCTGTATGCAATGTGGAAAGCACTGAAAAATTTGTTCCAGAATAGTAGCAACCATAGGAAGATGATGCTCAAGGATAAGCTTCGAAATATCAAGATGCAGAAGAATGACTCTATTCAACAATACTTGAACAAGTTCACACAATGTCATGATGAACTTGGTAGAATTGGTGTTACTGTTGTAGAATATGACTTGGTAAGCTATCCCTTCTAGGCCTTCCCAACAGCTGGAATAGCTACCAAGTTTCAGTGAACAGGAGCTAGAAAATACCAAATTGGGGACCCTTATGGTCCGATTTGGTACAGGAGAAGAAAAGGTTGAATACCAGAGATGGAACTTCATCCAAGTGTGAGGATGAGGAAAAATGTGCCTTGGATGGAAAGACAAATAAGGGGAAAGGGAAGAAATCCCAATCCAAACTAGAGTCCAGTCAAGGGGGCAAGAAGAAAGACTTGTCCAAAATTAAATGCTTCAATTGTCATGAATTCATGCATTATGCCATGAGTGTCCACACAAAAAGACAAGAAATAAGACGTCACAAGGAGCAGAAGGTGAAGCTTTGGCCTCATAGTTTGAGCTTGAATTTACCCTTATTGCATGCATGGTGAGAACAATGATGGGTAGCATGAGGTACTTGGAGAGTGGTGCTTCATTCCACATGACAAGCAACAAAGATTTTTCTAGTGACCTGGAGGAGAAAGACCTCCAAATGCACATCGATATGGGAGATGATGGAAGGTATAATGTGACTAGTATTGGTACAGTTACTTTCAGAGGGATTCTAGCTCCCCTCTCAAACTCAGGGATGTCATGTTTGTTTTGGGTCTAAGGAAAAATACCATCTCAGTTGCTATGTTGGAATATCGTGGTTATGATGTGATATTCGATAAAGGCAAAGCTAAGACACATAGCCATGGGACATGTGAAGTAGATTACGGTTCGTGTGAATAACCTGTACAAGCTATATTTGGAAGATTGTGTGAAATTAAACACAAAGGCATAGAAGGTGCAAAGCCACGATGTTGGTGAACTATGTCATAGAAGACACAACCATTTGCATCATGGCGCCCTGAATATTATGTAGCAGATAATCATAGGCCTTCCCAAAGGATCACTTTATCAACAAGATACAAGCAAATGGTGCACCTTGGGGAAGTACACAAAAGCCTCATTCCATGATCGAGACAAAAAAGCATATGCATTCCTTGAAAGGATCCACTCTGATGTCTGTTGACCTTTCTCAACAACCTCCACTACTAGGCATAAATATTACGTTATCTTTATAGATGACTTCTCATGGAAGTTCTAAATATTCTTCATGCAAATGAAGGATGAGACATTCTCCAAGTTTGTAGAATTCAAAGCATTGGTAGAGAAGGAAACCAACAAGAAGGTGAAGGCTCTTAAGAGAGATAATGGAGGTGAGTATGTTTCGAATGAGTGTATTTTTTTTTTTATGCAAAAGAAGGAATTCAACAGGAGCTGACAACACCCCACAACCCATAGAAGAATGTGGTGGATGAGAGGAATAACCGTAGTGTTGTGGGAGCAACGAGAACGATGTTGCATTACAAAGGCCTACCCTTGCATTTGTGGGTAGAGGCATGCAACACAGTAGTATACTTGCAGAACTAGAGTCCTCATCAAATTATAGGAATGATTACACTAGAGGAGGATTTGTCGGGGAGAAATCCAGGTGTGTCTCACTTCATGATCTTTGGAGCTTATGCTTGCTGCCATGTGTCCAAATAATCTAGGAAGAAGCTTGAGCTAACAACTAAGTTGGGGGTATTTTGGGTTACAGGAAAACTTCTCAAAAATACCATATGTATTTACCATCCCTCAAGATGAAAGTTGTTCAAAGGGATGTGAAGTTTGATGAGGAGAAGGCAATGAGATGTTCTCTTAAGAGGGAGCTTCAATTGCAATCAAAACAAGAGATTTTGGCTCCAAAGGAGGAGCCTTAGTAAGTTGTGGAGCAACCCCAAGTCGAGGAACATAGAGTGGTGACATCAAGTCAAGAAGAAACATCCAGAGAAGGAAGAAAATGAACGAAGCTGAGAGGTTTTTTCATGATGCTAGAGAGGATGTGGGAGGACCCACTTCCCAATGCAGGCAGAGAATTTCACTTGATTGGTGCATTAGATACATGGATCTAATGACTGAGATAGCTGAGACTAAGCCATCCCGTTTCGAGGAAGTAGTAGAGAAACCTGTATGGGTTAATGCAATGGTAGAGGAATATGATTCCATTGTAAAGAACAATGTTTGGGAAGTGGTCCCAAGACCTGAAGATAAATTAGTGGTGGGTTAGAGATGGATTTACAAGATAAATCATGCGACAGATGGAAGCATAGAGAAGTATAAGGACATATTTGTGGCCAAGGGATTCTCTCAAGTTGAGGGAATACACTATGAGGAAACCTTTGCACTAATTGCAAGGTATTCATCCATTAGATCTATACTTGCTTTGTCAACAAGAATGGGGTGGAATATCCACCAGGTGGATGTAAAAACAACATTCCTCAATGGAGTTATTGAGGAAGAGGTGTACATTGAGTGAACATAAGGTTTTGAGACCTTTTATTGAGAGTCATATGTGTGCAGACTCAAGCGAGCATTGTATGGCCTCAAGAAAGCATCCTGTGCTTGGTACACCAACTTCGACAACTATCTCACTAGTTTAGGCTTCACCAAAAGTGAAGTAGATGCAAACCTTTATCATATATTGGTAGAAGGTAAATTTCTAATTATTGTCTTATATATTGATGGTTTGATTTTAATGGGTGATGATAAATTGATTGGATCTTGCAAGGAGGACCTTGCAAGAGAATTTGAAATGAAGGACATGGGACTCATGCAATACTTCCTCATATTAGAATTACGACAAGGAGATGGGGAACTGCTTGTCTCTCAAGGCAAGTATGCTAATGAGATACTGGAAAAGTTTTCACATGGAGAGTAGTAAACCCATGGAGACACCTCTAGCCACCAGTTGGAGAAAAGAGGATGCTACTTTAGATGAATTAGTGGAGGCTACCATCTATCAGCAACTTGTGGGTTCACTAATGTATTTGGTGAACACACAACCAAATATGTGTTATGCAGTCAACCAACTTAGTCAAGCTATGGTTAGGCCAACCAAATTATTTTGGAGGGAAGTTAAGCATGTTCTAAGGTACCTCAAAGGCACCATCTAGTTTGGACTATGGTACACACGAACAAAGGGAGTGAAGATGTGTGGATTCATAGATGGAAATTGGGTGGAGAGTCCATCAGACAAGAAGAGTAAATTAGGAGGAATTTCCAGTGTTGGGTTTGTAGTGATTTCCTAGTACAACAGGAAGTAAAGATCAATGGCACTTAGCTCAACAGAAGCATAATACATGGTTGTAATTCAAGAAACACATGAGGCGATATAGATGAGAAAGAATATTATGGGACTGTTTGTTCATATGATGGATCCTATTGTGATATATAGTGACAATCAGAGTTGCATCAAGATCGCTGAAAATCCAGTCTTTCACGATCGATCCAAGCATATAGATATCCGGTATCACCATATACGAGATTGTGTGCACAGGAGGATCATGTTGCTTGATTACATTCCAACAGAGGAACAAGATGCATATATTTTGACAAAGGATTTGTCAAAGGGAAAATTTGAGTTCCATAGAGGCGGGATCAGGGCATCTCATAATCCCTTTCTTGCTGAAAGGGAGTGTTGAAAATGCAGCAAGAAAAATCTCAATTTGATTTTCCTTGGTCAAACTAGACAAAATTCGAATTTCCATTTTAACAGACAACTTGAATGAGTTAACTTGAGTGACATGGCTTGTGTCACCTAGTTAGCTTAGATAATTTGAGTTGGAAGACTTGAGTTTAGTTGAGCATGAGTGATTGTTAATTTCTAGCAATTTAAATAATTTAAACTAAGTTATTTTCGGGTAAACTAGTTCTAATTTTTAGAGGAACTAGTGGAAGGTCAAGTTGTGCAGTGTGACTTTAGTCACACTCAGTGATCAACCAGTTAACTAATCAATCAACCCATAATAAATTTTGCATGCAGAGAATACGAGTTACCCAGTTAAGGTGGAGGTTCCAAGGTAGTGTACTATTAGTTGTAGACTATTCCAAAGTGTATAGGTGGTGCATGTAGTCAGAGGATTAGCCTAGAATGATTTAACAATTCCAATTGAGGAATTTACTAATTAATAGGGGCATAATTCCTCAAGGAAAAACACAAGGAAATAAGAGCTTGGAGGGATTGAAAATTGTCTTGGCTAAGTGTTGGCTAGAGTTAGTCAATTAGGCAAAGGGATAGACTATACACTTTCAGGTTGTGCTCATGCTTGAGCAAGCATATATATTCATCCATATTCTTTGATTAATGCAATATAGATAGGAAGGGGTTTTGAGCAGTTGCTTTCCCCTAGATAAATATATGTGTATGTGTGTTAATTATCGATGCATGTTTATGATTTGAGTTCTTGATCGTGAATTGAATTTCGCAGATGAGTAGAGTATATTTGAGTTTTGTGTTTTAGTAAATTATACGAGCAGTTTCAGATCTACAACATAATTTATACTCAATGGAGGATAATTTCTTTCTAACACCTTATGTAAGTAGGAAACCAACACTCAAGAAAGTAATTGTATGTGTAGACTATATTTGTAAGTGTAAGTAATTGTATTATTGTATAAAAATTTGAATGGTGAGTTACATCCCCTCAAATGGTGTGCCTAATTAGGCATTGACTGGTCATGAGGGTTGATTGGTCATGCATTTTGACCTTTCATTTACATAATTAATTTTTATTAATGTTAATTAACTAATAATTATATATATATATATATATTATATATATATATATTATATATATATTATATATATATATATATTATATATATATATATATATATATATATATATATATTTATATATATATTATTCTATATTTTTATAGAATTATTTATTGATAACATTGCCACCCCCTTTAGAGATGCTTTGTCATCAAAGCATACCAGAAGGGGTTCCTCCAGTTGAACATGGTTCTATGGAGTGGAATCTTTTCATTGATTGGCGAAGTATTCACGAGTATTTGTACTTCTTTGAAGTTGGGAGTGTTAACACCATATAATTTATAATGTTGTCCTTGTCAGTTAAACTCCATGAATTGTTCTTCAAGGTTTGTAGTATAGCTTCATAGTTGTATTAACCATTCTACACCTAGAATTACATCCATCTCTTTGAATGGTAGGGAAAATAGATCTATTTGTAGCTCTAGTTCTTGTATGTGGATTGAAACCTTATGGAATTCTCTTATTTATTTGAACTTTTGCCTACGTGGTCAGGTCCTTGATTGGACATATACATAGATCAAGTTGTTTCACAAGATCAATGTTTATACAATTGTGAGTACCACAAGGATCTACAAGTATATTGACATTTCTACGTCTTATGAGTCCTTTAAGCTTTAGGGTTTTAGGGCATAATATCCTCATCATGTTTGTTGGTGGTGTTGTAAACTTAATGCTCCTTCTTGGAGATTGGTTTCTCTTCTTTAGAAGATGCGGTGGAATGTATTTTGCAGTTTCTTATTGTTCTTGATCTTTTTAAGAGTTGTTATTTTCATCATGTTTTTTCTAGTGACATGAAATTACAAATAATGACGTTCCTTACAATATGAATCTTCGCTGTGTGTGACAACAATTTCTTCATCGTGTTCTTGCACTTCAACTTACTTCCCATCTACTATTTTATAGTAGCGCAAGGATGCATCTTCACATTTATGTCATGGAATCCAATTCTCTCCCCATTTGCGACAATTATTTATTTATTTATTACTTGAAGTGTCTGATTCCTTCTCGAATTCATAAGTATATAGCTTATTGTTAAGGCATCTGTGTCCTAAAGTCCATTTTTCCCCACAATACCTACATTTGTTTGTTTCTTTTTTTCCTGAGTATTATTGTTGGTCTTTGTTTTCCTTGAATGATGCCATTTTGAAATTATGTTTTTGCTCAATATTCTTTGCAGCATGTCTATCTTCTTTGATAGTTTTAGGTTTGTATAATTTTAATTTTGCACAGGTATACCCCTTAAGTCCACATTTGTACATTTTTAGTAGTTCTTCATCCGTAAATCCTCTTTGTCTTGTAGATAATACTTCCCATTCATGGGTGTATTCGCTTAGAGACCCTGTTTGCTTGATATGAACAATTGTTTCGTAATATCATCTTCTTATTCATCATAAAACCTTTTTAGAAAGGCATCCACAAAATTTTTTCCAAAGGAAAGAATGAGCTTCACATTTTCCAACCCACCATAGGAACCAATCATATGCCTCAACTTCCAAATTGTTGGATGTGGTCATGATTTTCTCTCATTCACCTATTGGCGGTTCGATTGAAAAATGGCTTCCATTTTATTAACCCACACAATAACACTTCTATGGTCTTTTCCATCATATTTTGGAAGCTCCTTCTTAATTCCCTGATAATCTTTTTTTGGGATTTTTTTTATAGTACTAGCTACTTGAGAAGTGTATTTGCAGCATTAGTGAATTTCATGATTTGGGAAATCTTCGCTTTTTGGAGTCTTGGGAATTTCTGTTGGTTCTTGAGTGATTAAAGGATTGAAAAATGAATTAACCCCTCCCATTAACTGGTTTTTCATTCCTAGAAACATTTTCTTAATGTTATTTATTTTTTTAATATCACTTGCCATTTTCTCTTGAGTTATAATTATCCTATCTTGATCCTCTCCTAACTCTTCCTGCTTCTTTTTGACATTATCGAGGTGCCGACGCATTTTATCGAGTTCTTCTTGAAATTTTTTTGAATCATCATTATTACTCCCCATTTTCACTTTGTTTTTCTTCTTGACGAAACTAATTTTTT